>JAZHYW010064131.1:0-27220 GCA_037355805.1 Ixodes ricinus
AATATGTTTATTACTCATGATAAAGCCTGTAGCTGATCAAGTCGCGTTTCTCTCCCCATCAGGTAGCCGTAAGGGCAACGTAATAGTTTCACAGCCATGCGAGGAGTTTTCATCATTCCCAAAGTGCCTCACACTATATGTGGACTTATTTTTGCAGTTACATGTTCAAAGGGTCAGTAGGCATAGTACTACTATTCATTGCCTCCACTTAGTTCCCTTTCCTCAGAAAATGCTGTTCGGGATCAGCAACGTCACTGAATTTAGATACGGCTCCCGAAACAAGAACCAATCGCCTACAAAGTGGAGCATTTAATTAGAATTTGCCTGGGAGTACTCTTCTGCATCAGCGAAAGCACATTCTAAAAGGAAGGTTGGAGACACTGTAGAAAAATGTCGATACGCTCGTTTGCTGTAGTTGGTGACAGGTTAAGAAGTCGGTACATGCCTTTTTCTCAAGTGCCTCTTTGCCTACTGCCAAGCTTCCGCACGCGACGAAGTGTTCTTAAAGACGGAAAGTTTGTGCTCAAGGCAGAGCATCTACTGTGTTCTTAACCTGTATCCGACTATATAGTATTGCACTTTCCCTCACAAGTTCTAAAGGTTGCCCTCGGTTTCAAGAATGCAGATTTTAACATTCACATTTGTTCGCGGCGTTGTTGCAGGGCGGCCAAATGCCAAGGACGAACTCCAGCAACCCGTTCCTCTGATAGCAGGCGCCCGAACAAGTCGCTCGACGGTGGGACGGCGTTGGGGAACAGCCGGGGGACTGCGGACGAGGAGGCTTTTTTTGTTCCAGCGTGAACCGCGCTTAGGTTTTTGCCTGCGATTGATCTTCTTGCCCTAGAGGACGGGTTCGACGTCGTCGCTTCTCTCAGCAGTGATCTTTCTCCCACCTTCTTCTCTTCTCCGCCGCCACCCCCTCCGCCCTTCTCTGTCTCCTCTTTTTGTAAAAGAAGCGCCGCGTCTTTGTCTAGTCTCGTTTTCTCGTCGCGCGAGGAAGAAGAAACATGTTCAGAGCTCGGAGGGAAGTAAAAAGAAAAACACGAGTCAAAGCTGTTTTCAGGTTTTTTTTTTTTTCTTCCGCTCTCTTCCTCTTTTTGGCGAGTGTTGTTACGCTTGTTCCCGCCCGTTCTCTACAGCGGCGGGAAGCCACATCGGAGTGCTTTTTGCGCAGTTTACATTCTTTTTTTTTTTTTTAACCGACTTTAACTTGTTACCTGCTACATAACGTGTTTAGAATGCCAGCTTTTTCGTATTGCCAGCGAGATTGACGTTGTTGAAGACGGCGGTTTTACCGAGAGGCAAACGTCATCTCCTTGTGGGCTTTGACATGCCCTAGGGGAAACATTTTAAGGAGGGGGGAGAGGGAGGAATGTCAGCAGTGGTTGTGAGCTAGAGGGGTTCTCTTTTCTCTTTTCCAAGTGCATCTTTTGCTCCCTTCGCAACCACTGGTAACCCAACACGAGAGTGGTCGTTACTTGAGAATGTCTTATCGCAGCGTTGACTTTCTGGTCGCCAAATTTTGTTTATTGAGCCGTAGAAAAGAACTAATTGTGGGGCATTATTATTATTATTACTGTAGGCACGTTTTAAGTATCACATTTTGTTTTTTGTCTGGAAGCATTACGTTCTTGACACAGTAAACTGCGGTTTTTCTCGGGGTAGGCAAAGACTGCGTTGACGAAATTCCAATGAGGCACATGGTACGACTTTTTGAACTGGGATAACAGTTAATTTTTTTTTTTTTTTACTACTAATCTAACACAGGCTGCACTTGGTGCTTTGTCTAGTGCGGTGCGTGGGGAAGGACCAGATTTCTTTTGCTGTGTCGAGAACTTCGTCCAAATTGTGCTTCCAGTTTGAGCGTTTACGTTGGCAGCGTTCTACCCGTATAGTAAAAGAGCAGGTCTCATGCATCCATCTGTTCATCTGTTTTTGGTCTTCGAGCGGGGACATCTTCGAGGCCAGCGATGGAAGCGTTGTAGCGGGTAGTGTCGCACAGATCCCGAGGTATCGAAAGTGAGTAAAGAATACCAAGTTGTGTGTACATACAATAATAATAAAAAAAAAAGGCTTTAAGAGCATGTAGCACATGTTATATGCCACTATTCCAAAAATTGTTTATTACAAGCAGTCTTTTTTTTTTTTTTTTTGCGTCTTTGCAATAAATAGTGTAGCATGCTTTCGTAAACCAGCGTCATTTTTTTCCAAGTGCCTGCGATCTATGTTCGCGAAACACGTGCAAGAGCACAATTGAACCGTACATTTCTGGTCTTTAATAGCATTTAATGGACTAATCTTACGAAACGTTTTGTACATGCACGGAACCGCCATAGCTTTAGTTCACAAGAGACTGGCGGCAGTGCCGGATACTTCTCCGGCTCTGCACGCGCACAGCTCAAGTGAGGTTGTCGCATTTGTAGAAAGACTAAAGTTATCTCGATACGTTGCGGTCGTGTGGCAAAACCGGCTGGTGAGTTTGGTCTATTAAATGAAAGTTTCCCTGCTGAAAGCAGAGAATGATATAAAAAGTATGCCTAATAGCAAGTTTGTTTCACACGCACTGGCACCATTCAAGTTCTCTCCCAGAATGCATCGCACTCGCAGAGTGTTGCACGGAGAACTGGACTCAAACGAACTCTCCAAATGCACCGAGTGCAGAAAACTGATGCGCCCACCATCTATATTGTAGAAAAGGTACAGGTTTCAAACCAAAACTAGCGCCTTTCTGCTCGGAGTGATGGGTTGGAATGCGAGAGTGCAGTCACGACCAACGTTTATCTACAAACGTCGATCGCTGCAGCCTGTAGTTTATATTTGCGATGACTTCAAGGAACTCGTCTGTCGTAGAGATAGTTACAGACAGCGCAAATTTCCACAACCAGCTGTCTACAAAGCAGCTGGTTGCAATCTTTCAATTCTTATAACCGTTTACACTGAAGAAAACTGATGATGCTGTCCGAACAGAAGCTTGATTCGTTTGAGCATGGTATTATCCGTGAACCACTGAAAGGGTACGGCTTAAAACTAGTCTGTTGGAATATCCAGCAAAACTTTTGTGGGACTTTCGATTTCTATCATCATTACAGGTGGATCAGATATTAGCCTTGGTGAGGGCGTCGAGAACGAAAGCTTTCTCGAGCAAAATACAATGGGGCAGGTTAGCTGACGTAGGTAAATGTTAAACATGATAATGTTGCCCAAGCCTCGGGTAAACTCACTATGTTTAGCTTTCTCTGCTGCTTATTGAGCAGTCGCAGGTTTCTGCTGGGGGAGTTTTGTCAACAAATGTTAAATTTTTCACCCGCACACTGATGGTGATAAACATCTCGGGGGCCGCTGATGCGTTAGTTCTATGCATTTCTTTACACACTGGTATATTTCAACGTCTGTACGGCAACGGAGCGACTTAAACCCTGCAAATCAAGCACGGTTTGTAAATTGGTTCCTACATGAAATAGCAGACGCTCACAATTCAAGCTCGTGTTTGGTTCTGTTGCCCGCGGGACGCGATTTCTACCAGAAAATCTTTTTTTTCTTTCAGTTCTGCTGTACAAATGACACATTGTAGCAGACGAACCCTCGTTGTCTGCTCCCGCTCCTCGCCGGAGTGAGGCATGACGGGATTGCATTTCCAGCGCACGCTCGATTTTCTTGGTGCAGCGAGTGCATGCACGTGTTGGGTGTCGGCGCTGAAACGAACTCGGAGAGTGCAACCACTCGTGGAGTGCCGGCCGAAACGAACCCGCTCCATGCTGCGAGTGGGCATGCGTAAGGCACAAGTGCCGTGAAACGAACTCGCTATTATATTCACAAGGGGCTTGGCTACCTCTGATAAACTGCAATAGATTCTGTTGTTGCATGTGCAACAGGTTATCGGCAGGGAGCCGACCTGTGCTCAACACGACGACATGAGCTCCCGCTAGCAATGCAAAGCTCTTGCGAACAATCTACAAAAGGTCCTTAATGCTTTTGAACAGCTGTCGGTGATGGAAGTGCTGCGCCAAATTGCGTTGTGAGCGAATGTCTACTACATTTTGCGCCAAAGCCCAATTTTTAGTAAGAATTGCGCCACACCCACGGTGGAAGAGACGATCGTGTTCGGAGCTAGCCTCGAACCAGGAGTAGTTAGTTCCGCGCCGCCGCGGGAGGGTGCTGCGGCATGGGGCCCCTCCTCGGCGGCCACGGTGCCGGCGGCGTAGCATGCTCGCCTTTTTTGCGGTGTGGTGGTGTGATGGTGGCGTGTGGCCAGCGGCTGGCCTTATGTTTTGCTTTGCTGCTGTGTCGATCACAGGTGCTACCATCGTGCACGAAGGTGAGCCTTAGCCTGGAGAAGAAGCCATGCTATAAGGATGGGAAAGAAGTGCTTCGTTCCCAACTGCAATTCGGGGTACCAGAACTATGCAGAGCGAGTGCCCTTGTTTAAAGCTCCATCGAATGACGCTTGCCTGGAGCAGTGGTGGAGTGGTGGAAGAAACACGGTTTGGGAGGGACCCTATACTTGGGCGCCATCTATCCCCAGTGCGAGTGAAGCCTGGAGCACAGTGGAAGAAACACGGCTTGGGAGGGACCCCATACTTGGGCGCCATCTATCCCCATGCGAGTGAAGCAGGCTCTGTGCCCGAACATTATGTGGCCGCTGCGGCTGGACGGAGAGTCATCACCTAAATGTGTTTCTTCCACCATGGCCACATGTGCTAAGGTAGGCTCGAACAAATAACTTTTTTGTTATTGGTTCATTCTAATATTTAGAGAAGGAAACAAAAATGGTACAAATAGGTATTTCACAGCATCTCTACCCACCTTATAGTTTGTTTCATCTTGGGTCGGAGCACGGTCGAATGCAAACTCGCAGACACACTAAAAGCGCAAGTCACGGGACATGAGCTGCACTTGATTGGTCTAGCCAAAGAAAAAGGATGTACAGATATAGTGCAGCCAAAGCTACAAGCGCGAGCTAACCCGTGCTCCTGGCTTTGAGACGTGCATTTCTGTCACGAGCGCTGATTCTGCGGAAGAATGTCGCCTGCGCTTTGACTTGAGATGAAACGAAGTGTAGATACTTCTCGACAACCACCATCCCGGCATTCGTAATATTCCGTCATCGTCTGAATTTCTGGCCAATGCTAAAAGTCACGAGAAAAATTTTTCCAATATAGTAGTGGTATGGCAGTTACTGTAATAACACAGAACCAGGGTTCTTTACTCCTGATGATATCACTTGATTATGTCTGCCACATGCCTTTATGCCGTGGCTACAGTGTACTGTGGCACTTCCGCCACTCGCATCAATCTTCACGACCCCGCACCAGTGCGCGCATGTCGAGCTTCACTGCTTCGCACTGGAGTGCTGGGAGCAGCGGCTGACATAGGGGAGCGCCAGAGCCGTATATGCAAAGAGTTTGGTTATTCGTTGGGAAGTATAGGAGACGAATGAGGAGGCACCGTTGGCCGAAAGTGGGCTGGGCGTGTTCCAGGGCGTCTTCACAAATTTAAATGTGGCCAACCAGGAGCCGGAAATTATACCCTGGCGGTGGTCTGCGAGAAATAAACTTGATAAGTGCATCGGAGTAACTCTCGGTGACTGAAAATATGGTGCACGTGACGTTTCAATCGCGGTCATCCAAAATCATGGTGGAAGAGGGCGACTAGCGTAACAATCGACATAATCCGTACGCTAAGTGCCGAGGGCCGGGAATCTGCCACCCGAGCGGCCACACTCTGTCCGAGCAAAACAGAGGTCGAGCAGCGCATTCGTTTCTTGCATCTTTCTGCATGATCATGATCGAAGCATCACGTGCACCCTATTTTCAACCACGAAGGGTTACTACACTTTACTCTTACGCGCTTATTAAAACCGTACACGAACATATACCTTTGATTAAAACAGTTTCTCGCTACCACCGCTAGGGGATTCTCTTAGGCTTCTGGTTGGCCGGGAGAGCATGTCAAGCCCACCTTCTGCGTCTGCCTGCGCTCCCATTGGCCAAACTCTCTGTATACAAGGCTCTGGGGAGCGCATGGCTTAGCGCACTTGGCTCTGAAATTATGCTCAGTTACATTACAGGTCGACCATCTTTGTTTTGACCTCCAATTTTCAAAAACTATGCCGCGAGTAGAAAAAAGGAAAGCGAAAGAGGTCTATATTAGTATAAATACAATAGTCAAGGTAGTTCCTGTGCGGTAGTCAACTGAAAGGGCAGCAAACAGACTCAACTCTTGTTCGAATGCCGCTAAAGTCTACTGTCAATTTTAATGCACAACTGTAGGTTTTCATTATATTATTGGCTGGTTATTTTGCAGTTTACGATATGAGGATCTTGAGTACGGTGCTTGTAAATGTTGGGGGAATCAAGGGACATATATTTGTTGATAGACATTTCAGCAGATGTGCTCCTTTTTGCCGGCATTTTGCAGGAATTCTTTTAAAGGCTAAATTAACTACCAAGTGTAAAAGGGGAGAGAGAGAGGCTTTATCTCGACTGAAATGTTGCGCTAAACTTCGCTTTTCAACCGTTTTTTAATACCCATTGTAAATGGATGCCACTCTGACTCCGAACCTTATTTCTAAAACGTAGTCTGTGTGTTCCTTTTGCGTCCTATCTATCCTTACTGCAAAAGGAAATAAGTAATATGCTTCATTATCAAGGTGGAGCTCTGTCATCACCAGATATGAACTCGCATTATCATTTTCAAGTGATCTGCTCCAAATTCGTTACTAGCCACTTCCCAACCAACATTTGGTCTGCTACAAAACCTGCAACAAAAAGGTCAAATGCCGCATCCATCACTGAGCTGTGCAAGGCTGCTACCATAGCTGACCTTCCCACTTTGCTTCCTTTTATCCAATTCACTTTGGTTTGCTGTCACTACTACCGTAATATCCCAAGAGATAGCCCACCTAAAATCGAAAGCAAGTCGGGTGAAAAAAGATCGAGGTACACCTAAGCATTCCTTACGTGTTGTGAATGCGAAAGCAGCGTGAAGCCGCTTGTCCGCTCCCCTTTTTCGTCTGCTGCATACTTTTCGTCGCCGGTCGGCGCGTGTGCTCCCGTGGTGACCTTGGACGCTCCGCGCCGATGGACACGCAGCGCCATGGGGTGAGCGGTCGTGGAAACTGATGAACGCAGCGGCCAATGGGAGCCCCGTCGACGCGCGCCAGCCAATGGAATTGAAGGAAACTATCTGCTGTTTTTGCGCTTCAGACTGATGACGTCCGCTCGCTCCATGAGACAGTTCATGCTTTCGCATTAATAAAAGTCAGCCCACCCCTTAATGCTTTCGCATTGCGGAGTGGGCTGACTTTCGGTGTGCAATCAAAACAAGTTGCAAAAAATGTTACTAGTTTTAGATTTTGTGCCTGCGAAACTCATGATCGCAGGGAGGGGCGATGAACCAGGTGACTGTCCTTTCCAGTCTGCAATGTTCACTTATGTCCCGTCGTGGCTAAATAACGCCATTTCTGCCGAGGCCACCATTGGCCAGGGCCCTGAAATTACTGGAAGTAGCCTATCTTTTGGTGTGCTTGAAAAAATAGGGGGCGGACATCTCTGGTGATGTTACGGTAGTCGGGAAAAAGCTTACTGCTTTTCTAGTCACCTCGGCGTTCTCATTGAAACGGGCTTTGTGCAAGTCTGTAATTGCTGGTCTCGGCAGCTCCCAGCACTAGAAGCAAACGTGTTGCGTCTCTAATGCGCAAGTGGATCTTAAATTTCTGGATGAACCCCACCCCTGCCTGCGATGCATTGCCACTCTTTGGCGTGCACGTAATAGCGTGCGGGGTGACGAGGTTGTCTCTTTGGCGTGCGCCCACAGATCTGAACACCGCCATCGCCGTTCTGTTGCTTCGCTCACTGTCCGCCAGACTGCAATCTGTACTGCCTGGTCATTGCTTGTGCATTCCACCTCGTATTGCCGGCCACTATTACCTTGCTGCAAGTGTTCTTTGAACGAATAATTTTATCCAGACACACATTGTGGAAGGTCTTCCTCTGGATAAATGTAGAGGTGCACAACAATGATTGCAGACCAAACTGTGCCACTAATTGTTAGCATTTATTTACATTTCCTCTGTGTTCACTCAAACATTTATTGGCTCTGCCGGTATGTACATCCTCTTGGAGACGTAAATCTTCTGATTCGACAGCTCACAGCATAGAAGTAGTTGCCGAGGTGAACTGGAACACAATGGCAGCAATTCAGTGGCAGTAAAGAACTGCGTGACCATGGTTGGAACAAAGTGATTGGTCTCAAAAACAAAATCGCTACAAAGACAGTAAGCGAGCTAAAATTGTACGGTCGAATCTCATTAATTAAAACTTGCTGATAAGTCAAACTAACATGCAGGTCCCATCCTATGCGCTCTCTATGAGAGGAAACTCCCGGTAATTCAAACTTTGCTTTATTCAAACAAATTTTCGGTCACCCTCGAGTTCGAACTAACGAGATTCGACTGTACTGTGTTTGTTTAGACGGGAAGTGAGTCGTCCCCAATGGACATCTGGTATCTCCACCGTAAGATGAGAAATGTTGCCAGTGCAGCATGACCGTCGAGCCTGCGATCTAAGGTGTCCCACGCGGCAGTGATACACAACCACACGCCGGTACGATGGTCGTCCAGATTGGAACGGGCATTTTCTTGCAGCTTTGGCTCGGAAATCAAGCCCCGTTCATCACACACTTGCAACTTCTTACGACCAAGTGCCTTGAAACGTCTGAAAATCTCTTAAGACAAGAGGATGCACCGTTGCTACCTATCAGGTGGCAGTGGAACACTTGGCAATCTCATATATTTAACTTTTTCTTTTTCGCATCATTCTTTTTTGGCTTGAAAAGCTTTTGTCAATGTGATAAACAACCATATTTATTGGTAGTATGAACATTTGACCTCGCAAATAGTGAAAAATTTCGTTCTAGAGAAATGCAGTTCCAGGGTCACAGCATAGATGGTGCCAGTGTGTCTCGCTCAACGCACGATTTTAAGAGATTTTAACTCTGTTCTAAAGCACCGTTACCACACACTTGCAACCGAGTAGGACTGAGAGAGAGAGAAGATTAGTTTTAAGCCTCTTGTGACGGCGTACGACTAGATGCGCTGCTGCGGAGCAGGTCCTATGCCGTTGTAAGAGGCTTAAAAACCGGTCTTGTCTCTTTTGGCCGTACTCGGCTGCACGTATGTGATTGGGCCTTAAGGAGTCGCGAGTGTGTGAATGGGCGTTTAGAAGTAAACATTGTTTTACAGCGGCAGCTGTCACGGTCCCGTCCCTCTGGTTTCACGGCAGCGTGACCGTAAACTAATTCAGGTTCCCCGCTAAACTTAGC
Source organism: Ixodes ricinus (assembly GCA_037355805.1). NCBI lineage: Eukaryota > Metazoa > Arthropoda > Arachnida > Ixodida > Ixodidae > Ixodes > Ixodes ricinus. The sequence goes on from JAZHYW010064131.1 coordinate 9,322, forward strand.
GGAAAAATTGACGTCGCATGACCCATCCACAAATTCAGTTTGCCTGCTAAACTCGGCGGGAAATAGATGTCATGTGACCTCTGCACCGAAAGACCTTCTGCCAAATTACCCAAGCATCAAAAAGAATGCAAGGAATGTAGGTACATGACCTGCACGTGCTGCCGTCTTCAGCTCTAGCTGTTTGAAAGCAAAAATCTAAAACAAATGGCACTTTGCATGTGCATTCCACAGACACTTTATTTTGGTTATTTACTTTGAATCTTTTCTATAGGGAAGGCGAGCATGTGCAGCGCGTGTACCTACGTTCCCAATATTCTCTTTGATGCTTGGGTAATGTAGTGAAAGGTCTATTCAGTTTCCCTGCTAAATTTGGCTGGAAAATTGATGTCATATGAGGACGTCACGGGACCTACAGACAAAAAGTGAAAGACGTTTACAAATCTTTTTAACACGAAATAGACCGATCTCACTAAACGTTCGGCGTATGCGTACGCCGCCATAACTTTAGTTCACAGGAGTCAGACGGCAGTGCACGAGACGGCTCGGGCCGTCTTGCGCTCTACATGCGCAGAGCTCCAGCAACGTTGGTGCAGGTGCAGAAAGACTAAAGTTCCCTCCATCCATCGTGGCAGCAGTGGCGTAGTCAAACTGGCTGGTGAGATGGGTCTCTTGGAGTGCAGCTCTTGAGGAGGAGGGGAGGGTATAAAGAAGAAGGTATGCCTCTCCTCCTCCTTACCCTCCTCTCCTCCTCCTGCTGAATTGGCTCATGGGTGACGTGACACCAAGTCATGTGACATCATTTTCCCCGCTAAATTTAGCAGGGAAATTGACGTCATGTGACCTAAACAGCAATTCAGATTCCCCACTAAATTTGGCGAGGAACCTGTGATGTCTCATAATGCAACGCGGCGGTTACACTGACGGCGACACTGCTCAACCCGGAAATGGGCGCCTAAGAGCTGCGCTCTAAAATGGCTTCCCGCTAAATTTAGTGGAAAAAGTTACGTCACATGACCTATGCACCAATAGACCATTTGCTATATTACCCAAGCATCAAGGAGAATGCAGGGATTGGTGTTCCAAGCGCCACACGCGCACGCCTTCCCCGTATAAAAGGTTCAAAGTAAATAACCAAAATAAAGTGTTGATGAATGCGCGTGCAAGATGCCATTTGTTTTAGGTATTTGCTTTAGAAAATTTACTACTGCTGAGGCCAGCACGTGCGGAGCATGGAACACCAATCCCTGCATTCTCCTTGATGCTTGGGTAGTATAGCAATAGGTCTCGCCAGCCTCCCCACTAGACTTGGTGGGAAAATTGATGTCGCATGACCAGACGTCACGGGCCTAAGACCCGCTTCAGATGGAGCAATCTCTCCCAGCAACTTGACGTCGCAACACCAGCAACACCGGCCGCCCGTGTTCACACGCAGCAACCGAATTGCTACGACTTGCCATCATCATCATGAAATTTTATTTTTCTTCCACAACTTAGACACACAACTACGGGCTAAAAAACATGTTTTTATATCTTTGGATGGCCTTGAGAATACTAGCTCATCTTTCTGAAGAGGTTTATTTCCAGAAACGATCCATTTCAAACCAGAACCAAGTCTTTAGCTGTCATCATCACCACCACACAGGTGTCACGTGAAAATATTGCGTCCCTGATTGGCTGCTGTCGCTTCAAACGTCTCCGAGTTGTTCGAGTTGCTCGTCCGTTTCGAGCCGGACCCGATCTCAGCAATTCGCGTTGAACTAGGGAGAGCTAGGGAACACCCCGTCAGCAACCCCAAAATTGCTGGAAAAGTTGCCCAGTCTGAGCGGGCCTTACAAACAAAAACAGCTTCCCCGCTAAATATTGCGGAAAAAAACGTGACCCGTGCACAAATTCAGTTTTGCCGCTAAATATAGCGGAAAACTAATGTCTCGGGACTCGTGCACTAATTCAGTTTCCTTGCTAAATTTGGCGGGAGAATTGATGTCACGTGACTGAATGTCATGGGACATACAGACAAAACCAGCTTATCCACTAGCGAAAGAATTAATGTTGCGTGACCTATGCACCAATACAGTTTCCCCGCTAAATTTGGCGAAAAACAATTTAATGTTTTCCACCCAATTAACGAAAACGAAAATAAACAAAAAAGCTGCCGCTGTCTATACGCATCACACTGTATGATTGTCCCACAATTTTTTAAGGGCCCCTGAAAAGAAAAATAGAAGTTTTTTTTTTAAACAGTCTGGCTGGAACACAAAACATTAATTTTGTGAAAAAAAAAAAAGAATTTTTTTAGAGCAATATTGACGGCGTGAGATGCGATTTAGTTGGTGGTCACCTCCTTTCCACTTGTTTTCTCTCTTGGCATTTCGGGCACAAGAGGTGGATCGGCTTCACCTTCACGCTGAGGTGGAAAGACTGAATGACCATCTCGTTGGGCGAATGACCATTCCGTGACGTCATGGACGTTGCGCGCAGAATTTCAAATAAATCTCGCCGTCAATATTGCTCTAAAAAAAATATTTTTCGTGTGAAATTTATTTTTCTACACATGTCCCAACCACTATTTTACAAAAAAAATAAAAATCTTCTTTTTAAGGCATATCTTTGCTTCAGTAGTTTTACACCACTCGCATTTGAGCAAGAACAGAGCTTCACGAAAAAACGTAGGGTTCCTCCAATGGGTTGCGTCAAGATAAAATTCCATTTGATTGTGGGCTCTGCTATGTGGGCCAGACGGGTCGGTGTAAAAAGGACCGCCTCTTGAAACACTAAAAAGTGTGAGATTGCTGAATGTAATGCATGCTTGCCATTATGGGAAGAGAAGAGACTTTAATCCTGTGCAAAAGAAAGCGATTTTTTCAAGAGTCCATAGTTTTTAACACAAACGCGTGAGAAAGTTCCTTCTGTTCTGGGTTTTTGTTGTTGTTGGGGTGGTCGGAGGGGTACGGCCTTTTGCTCGGTTCACATAGCCTTGACGGGGATTATCTTGTCGGGTAACTTGGCAACGGGTGTCTGTTGGTGGCAGGGGCGGATCCAGAACTCCGTTTTGGGGGGGCACACCCATTCTTTCTTGTGCACCGGCGGGTCCACCCATGTCAAATTGCCCTCCGAGAAGGGGGGAGGGGGGGGGGTCGACTTCGTTTGGGGGGGTGGCGGCCCCCGTTGCCCCACCCTTGGATCCGCCACTGGTTGGTGGTGTGGTGTCTGGGTGGAGGTCAGTAGTGTGGCTCGGTTCAGCCAACTCTGTGGCGACATGTTTTTTTGTTTGTTTTTTGTATGTGTGGACGGCTATAAATTGTTGTTCCTTCGCGAATAAACTCAGCTGCGTCTGAAATTTCGTGTCGTCTTTTCCGTCATTTTATTTCTCCTTCTCTCTGGGTTTAGATTACATTTCCCTTGACTTTTAGGCAGGTAATTTTGATCTCGAAAGTGCTGGAAAGGCTGTTAGACTGCTGTCAGCACTGCTTGCTGCAAGTGTTTACTTTTTTTTTTTTTTTTTTGCCTTAGAGAAAGTCAGAGGCCCTGCACTCGTGTGCCCAGTGTGCATTTTCCACTAAAAAGCACGAATTCATAGAATAAACATATCACGAGCTGTGAAACGCTTACTAGACATTCGGTTGACGGGATCTCTGTTGTCGGTTGGCATCAGGTCGCTCTTGTCCGCGCAGTAAACCATCTTGTGAATGATTCCACCGATTCTCTCTTCATTCTCCAGTTCACCTCCAGACTGCAAAAAAACACGCAAATTTGTAAACATTTTTTTTTTTTTTTTTTTTAGATCGGTAACGTTGAAAACGATAGCTGTCTTCGCCGTAAACAAACTTACGCTGATGACACCTCCGTCGGAGTTCAAAATAAGGGAACCCAACTTGGTCCGGTATTTTCTCCATCCACCCGTGCATCATATCAACACAATAAAGAGCCGCAGACGGCTGCGTTTAGAGGCACAGGTACAGTTTCTTAAATGTGAGTCACAGCCTAGAAAATTCAGATTCGATAACGACAGTCCAACAGTCCGACCGCTCCCCCGCAACTGCAGCCGGAAATTGAATGACAGGAAATGGATGATGACAAGTTTAAGTCGTAAACTTATTCCATGTAATATTTTCAATCCGATTAAAAATGTAAGAATTAACGTTTTTGTACAACTAGATTTTTTTATTTATTTTAAATTTTTGTGCGTATTTACGTGTGTTTTCGAGCTCGTGACGCAATATCCGCTTCCGTATCTCCTGGGGGAGAGGTGTGTTTTTGTGGCTGGTCGCGGAAAGTCACTTGGTCAAAATCAGGAATTATTTGAGTGATGTTTCGCCAATTTACGTAGTTATCTCAGCGACGCGCAGTTTAAGAGGTTCTAAACCACGTCAATTTTCAGTCCAAAATATGCCGCCTCTTACGAGAAAAAGAAACGGCCCTCCAAGTTATTTAAGCACGGTATGAGGCTAGAGGTTTCCCTGCTGCGAAATGTTCACTTGTTGTGTAGACACGCTGGGAGCAGGCAGATACATCTGATTCGTGTCGCCCAAGGAGACCGTTATGGAATTAACGGACTACACGTTTGACACACGCATCAGGAGGAGGCACATTCCACTGCTCAGTCACCAGGTAAATGCCGTGTAAACTCGTGTAAACTCGGTGACTCCAGCCGTGCCTGTATGTTTACTTTCTCTAAGTTTTCTTCACTCTCTTCTTTCACAATCCTGCAATGTCGTGTTTTTGTTGTCGTGGTTACCTCATAACAGAACGCTCATAGGGGCTAACCGTGTTTGCTTTGGTTTGCTGCACAACGGATGTCGAGATCCGTTCTGTGCCCGACATGTCACAGCGCTTTGATATGAATTCATGTTGGTCTTATAGAGACGACTAAGGCACCTGAATGCCGTGCTGGCGCGAAACATAACCTCGGCAGAGATTTCAGAGGACGACAACTTCGGACTGTTGTACACCATTCATCTGCACAAGGACGACGGTGGTAAGCGTTTCAGGTCGACTTTGAGGCGTCGGCCGTGGGCTCCTCGCTCTCCGAGTGATCCGGTCTTGTTTTTCTACCTCCTTCTTACAGCTATTTATACCAGTGAGACGTCGGAAGGGAACCTGGTAAGCCGACAGTGTCTGCATGTTTGCCAACTAAACGTTTTTAGGTTGGCTTGCATCTGTACAAGCGATTTGCCAACTTCCTCCGTTAATAACTGTGTTTTCTTTCTCTTTTTCAACACTGTAGAATCCCATTTGGCAACAACTGCAGCTCTCGAAGCTCAACAGCCTGAAGAGTAACTCCTCAGCATGTATCCTTTGGCGCAAAAATCTTTAAATGGCATCAGCTGCCCGTAACACAATGTCATCTTGATTTTTTGAGTGTCAGTTATTTAGTGCCATCATCTGTTGATGGCGCTGAAAATAAACTAATGAAGCAGTCAATAGTCAGTTTAAAAGAAATGTGCCTTCATTCGGTGGCTTTACTTCTGGCCATTAATTTAGGCCTTGGCATTAATCCTGCCCTTTTAAAAGATGTGCCATTGCCCATCTGTTGAGTAAAGGCAGAAGCATTTGACTACGTCGCGAGGGCTTGCATCGAGTTATGAGCTTGAGTCACAGAGGCATCTTCGTACGAAGCGTTGCAACCAACTCGAGGAGTAGCTTTGCATTCGACATACGAAGCACAGTCGTCTTGGTGGCTCAAGCTTCTAACACAATCAGGGTGTCTAGCGACCGGGAAAACCGAGAATTGTCTGGGAAATTTTAATTACCGGGAAAAATCAGGGAATTGTCAAAGATTGTCAAAAAGCGAGTCTAGTCAGAAAAAATGAGCCGGAAACGCTATTCAGTGCCCTGATCAAAAAGTTGAGGACTTGGGGGCAGAAAAATATGCAATAAATTCTGCTTACGAGCGGAGCATGGGCTCTGCTCACCCAATGTAGAGTGTGCGGTTTGATGCAAAGGGAACAGCCGACAAATTTAGTCCAAGCCTTGGATTGGATTGAGGGCACGACACTAGACTAGATCCAGTTAGAGCTACTAGATTTAGTAACAAATGGGAAAGCCGCAGACCCCAATCCAATTCAAGCCTTATGCCGAAAGTATCCAAAAGTGTACATCTGGCGGCCATGATGTTATTCAGTTATTGATGTATGTGGTTGAACGTCGTGTTTTCATGGTGTTTCCAGAAGTGGCTTCTTCACTGACGATGTCGGCGGCAAGAAAGTGCTCATTTAATCCAGACTGAACGAACCCAAATATTTCGGAATGTGCAACTTGGATTAAGCCCATGCAAAATGATCCTCACAGTGCTCAATGCCTTGTGTTGTAATGGTCTTATATATTTAACCGCCTCCTCAGTGGTCAGGGAATTTCACATGAAATTGTCAGGGAAAACCTGGAAAAGTCAGGGATTTTTAAAATAATAATTTGCTAAACACCCTGACGATGTAACATAAGAAAACAGTTGAAATCTACTGTGGGAATTGTCCTCTAGGCTTATGGTTGTAGTCACTGTGTTCGGCTTTCGTGTCAGTTTCAAGGTTGCTCGACATCTGCAGGGTCCTTGACTTTGTCCTGCAGCATTCATTATCAGAGTCTGGATGGTCAAGAAAGGTGTTACCACTTGCTTGATTGAATGGGATGTCAACCTACGAGGTCTCTCGTTCCTTGGCGAACAGGCAAGTCTTCTCCTAGTAACTTGGTACTTTACTTGTAGAACATGGGCAATCTGGGGCTGAGACTTTCCGTGACAAATGGAAACTCCAACTTAAAGTGGAGGGGGGCTTACAGGTTTTTTTAAGCATTTCAGTTAATATCTTTCTGGTTCTCTTTGAACCATTTAATAATAATAATAGTTTATTACACATTCATTCGTGTGCAATGATTTCGATGGCCCATATAAGTGCATGAGCACTTGTGTGCAGGATGTCTTGTATGGGATGATCTCTATCAGTTCAGCCCTGCTTCAGCTTGAAGTTGCTGCTCCATTTCAGTTTTTGCATGAAGGTTTTATCTTTTATTCAACTGTTTTTTTCTTTTTCTTAACTATTTTAATATGCTGGGTAGGTCCCAAAAGATGGACGGAAGTTTCTTCCCAACACGCTTCTCTTCTCCATGCCAGAAGGCATCTATGGACCGGCGGATTGTGTCGTCAAGGTACTGTGGCCTCCGTTCAGAAACCAGTATATGAAAAAAAACTATCCCCTGGGCTTTGTCATTTATTCACACTATGTTGTTATGTGAACTAGTCTGCAGAATTTCTTGTGTTAACGCTGCTGCCTTTGGTAACGGTGTAGTTGACATCGTATTCTCGGAATGACATGTACAGGTCTGAAACAATGTAATAGTATACAGAATATGTAGGGCATTTCTCTGTTGTTATATTGAAATGAAAGCGTATAAATTGGTGCTTCAAAGGGACCAGGAAGTTTTATTTGATGATTGAAATGGGCTTCAGGCACATTTCAGACGCTGTTGACGGTGTTCTAGCCCAAACAGGTGTTTGTGTGCTGCACCAATCAATTAAACAGGTGTGATAATTGCGCCGGGAACGATGCCGGAGACTCCCCGAGACAGCGGCAGAAAAGTGTGCTGCGTGACGTCAAAGCATGACGACAATTGGCTCCTTGTTAGGTGATTGGTTCAAACGAATGACGCGCTCTTGGCGTTGCATCGGCATCGGTGAGTCGGGCGGAGAGCCGGGAGAGTCATCCGCTCTGAGGCAGCGACCGAGGTGTCGGTGGCAAGTCTGGGGCGCCCCTGTAAAGCTCCAACCAGAGTTTCGCGTCCTGGGAAACTTCTCCCGTACTATCGGCGTGAGGGTCGCTGAACGGGAGCTTAAGCTCGTATGTGAGCGCGGCATTGTTGTCCATTTTTCTAGTTCACTGACCGCCGTGCACTATAGCCAAGTGCGGGAACTGCGCTGAGCGTCCACTAAATCCTACCGAACACCGGTAGTGCTCCTCGATGTCACATCCGAAAGTTTGTTTCGGTTCAGCAAATTTGTTTGCAGGCACAAATATAAAAGTCATAAAGTTATATATAAAAGAAAAGAAAAAATTTTTAGTGGCATGCTAGGATTTTAATGTGTCCAAAAACAGCTTCTTTTAAAAAAATTTGAAATTGCCTTCATGGTCCCTTTAAAGACCTCGGGCTTGTTCTGCATAGTGACAAGATGCAGTACTATCCCAACAATTACAGTCTGAAGTTTCTCTCTATTTTTTTTTTCAGTTGAGTTTGTTTATTTGTTTTTGAATAATCTATTTGTTATGAAAAAAAATTATTTGTTAGTAATTTTTCGTCAAGTTGAATGTTGTTAGAGCAGCAATAATAGTAGTAATAGCAGTAGTAGTAATAGTAGCAAAAACAGTTTCCAAAGGTTCAAGACAGGAGTAGTTACTTATGTATGGGCTGTTGCTGCATTGATAGTAGGTGCATCCAACTTTTCAGGGGCCAAAAACGGACCATCCTGGCCACAACACTTTTGAAGTCTTGTACTCGGATCCTTCCATTGTCAGGAATTCCTGCACAGTGAACACCTTGAGGAGGTTAGAAAGTCTTGACCACTACATTTTTACTTCACTCTAATTCTTTTATCGCTATTTTAAATGTGCGAATGTTTCAGTAACCTCCGACTTCAGTTTCCTTGATTTATTTATCGAATTATCCTGATTGTTCTGACACTGAGGGGCGAAGGAACACGTTTGAAAGTTCTAATCACCTACAGCCACTTACTGTGATACCTTATCATAAAGAACATTGGAGATAGCAGTAGCCGACATGAAGTAGAATGATTTGTACCGTTGTGATTGCATTACAACTTATAATGCCAATGAAATTGCAGCTACCCAGGGACATGATGGTGGTGTTATGAACCATGCATCACTCTTTCTGTAATATGGTGGAAACACCCGCTACTACAAGTTATTGGGTAATCAAAAAGGGAGTCACTGGCTGCGTCCTTTTGTTTTTGCATCCTGGTTTTTCTAACGTCTTTTTCAAGGCTCACGTGATTGTTCAGGTAACCCAGGGACAATTGCCTATTTTAGAATCGCACTTGCTGCCTGTGAATAATGTGGAATCTTCATAGAAGCATTCAGATGATTTTTTTGGTGCAGAAATAGAAAGATGATGACTAGAAGGCCAAAAGACATCACCAAAAATTTTAAATTTGGCGTTGTAACAATGACAGCAAGTATACCGTGATTCTTTCAGGATGATGACGACGGAACGTGCCATCAAACAGACGCAGGTGTCGGTGTCGCGCGTGAGGCGCGCAATCGAGAAGAAGCTGCAGCAACGGGTGCGGCTACACAGGAGCAGGGCCCGGGAAGAGAACCTGAGATTGCGGATATCTCTCTTGGAACAAGAGATTGCGCAACGGCAGTCGAAACTCGAGCAGGAGAAGCTTGCCTGCCAAGCCAGAGACAAGGAGCAAGCAGACAGAGGTGCTGAGACTAGCCTTTACGGCATGTTTGAAAAATAAGTGGTTCCCTGGAAAACTGCAGAGCAGTGGGTATCATTTTGACTGGGAAGTTCGCTTTACTCTTGGAGAACCTAAATGCTGGCTTTCTTGAGACCCTGGTATGCTCTTTTTCACGTTACGATGGACCACATAGGATGCTACAAGCCCTAGAGGCTGATAAAGTGCCGTGAGAGTGTCACGGGACCCTTCCAGCAATGTCTTGGGGGTGCTTAATCACGTTATATGTCACGCAGTGCTGGATTGTGTTTGATGGCTCGTGGCGTGCCTCCACTGTGGCCTACGGTAAAGTGAAACGGAGCATATCATGCAGTTGCCTTTGTGGGTGCTCTGAAAGTACTCTTATTGTGAGGTTTTATGGAACAGCGTTAATCTTTCACGTTCACATTGCGAGTTACAAAAGGCATGCACATGTTCTTGTTACCTGCAGAAGGTTCGAAGCATGTTGACACTTGCAAGCTTTAGGGGCCATGCCTGTAATTGCCATGTCTCTCTGCCATGCCTGACAGTCTTGCCACTGCGGCAGTGCTGCTGTGGGTATTGCGCGTGCGCCGACACTTCTCTCCCGGATCTGTTTCCTGCACGCGTGCACTGCCCACACCTGGTGTGAGCAAATGTTTGGAAACATGTGTTGGTGTATTTTTAATTTCACAATACTGTAGGCCAGATGCCTGGCCCAAGCAAATGGGCATTTTTAACAAAAAAGAAAAAGAAAAATAGATATGAATGCAGTGCAACAAACACAATAAAAAAATTAAAAGCAAAAAACAAAATTCTAAATTTTTAACAAAACATAATTAATGGAGCACAAAAGCAATGTGAATGAGTAAAATGCTGTTCTAAGGCCTTTTTGAAATCGGGTGATCGAAAAATGTCTTCCTTAAGAGATTTCCTTTCAGATAGGGTATGAGGAAAAAACTGAATTTCCTTTTCGAAAATGGGTTGCAGTGAATGCTCCCCTGTGTGACATGTTCTTCTTGGCCTTAATATGGGAAAGAAATGTGGGTGACATTGTGTTTGTTTTCTGTGGCAATAAGTTGTAAAGAAATAATATGCAGCTTATTTGTCTTTATAATTGTAGAGATGAAATGTTGTCTCTCACAAGTTTAGTTGGTGAGTCTAGTCTTTGATATTTACCTAAAGACGAATTGAACTGCCTTTCTTTCAAGTTGGTGGATATATTTCTTGGTATACGGGTCCCATATGACTGATGCATACTCGGGTTTTTTTTTTTTTTCTTCCTTTCTTTCTTTCTTTATTCCTTCTTTTTCCGATCGGGTCGGGAGGTGGGCAGAGACTAAAGGCGTGAAGCCTGACGAGGTCTCTGCCCCTTTACAGTTCTAACACAGCAGTGTAGGGTACATAGATTTTTAAACACGAAAAATAGAGAGAATAAGCTATAAAATCCTATACAACTCAGAAACAAAAAAACAGGATCAATCAATTATCCCACTATAGATTTTTCAGCAAACAAAGATAAAAAACAAATTAGTCAGAAGCATGTTTTAACAATTCAAAAGCGAAATATGGACATGATTTAATAAGTACACAATACGTACACACATATCAGAACGCAATGTCACTGCCCACCAGAAGTGTCTTTAGTCTTTTTTGAATTGGAGTATATTGCAGTTAAAATCAATTAGATCTTCTGTATTATTCAAAATTTTTGCGACTTGGAAGCTTGTCGTTTGTTTTCCATAATTGGTACGTATTTTTGGAGGTCGTCTTGATTCTATGTCTAAGTGTGTGATAGGTTGTGTTTTCTGGCGGAATTGCGAAGAGTTTTTTTGTGGGTATTATTTGTAACAATTTAAAATAATAAATTTGATTCACTTTAAGTAGGCCATATTTGCTGAATAGCGGTTCAGTTGGGAGATCTTGAGGCTTACCTTTATAATTTTCAAATAGTCGTAGAATTTTTTTTTGTAAGATGATCAACCTATTATAATGGTTACCGATGTCGTGCCCCAGACTAAAATGCAATAACACAGTTTAGAGTAAAATAAAGCGTAATATATATTCTTTTTTAGCCACAAAGGTATGAGATTTCTTATATTATAAATACATCCAATGGCTCCGGGATAGCTCAGAGCTCAGCTTATTTATGTGCGTGTTCCAACTTATTTTCCGATTGAACCACACACCAAGAGGCACAACGGATGTGTTGTGTGCCAGATGCTTAGTGTTATTAGGGGCATGTGGCTGAGTTTTCAAGTCTTAGAAAACACAACATTGCAAATGTAGAGGAAGAAATGTCTAAAGTCTATGTCATCCAAGTTCACTTTAGGAAAAGTAGCACCGGGGTACCTATATGTACGGTCAAGCCCACATATACTAAATTCAGGGGGATTTCAAATTAGTTTGATATATACCTAATTCAATGTACAAATGTAGCCTGCCATGTCTTTGCCAACACTGAAGATTGTCAAAAACGAAAGCATACCAAATGGCCCATCCAAGAACTTTTAAATACAGTAGAACCCTGTTAAAGCATGGTTATAGTGTTAGTCGTAGGCGGTGCCTCACTTGTACGCGTGGCCCCGACCTCAGCAGCACAAAATGCGAAAAATAATAAACGAAGAAAGCTGAAGCTAAAAAAAAAGTGGGGTGCATAAAAAAAAAGGAACACTCTTCATCCATAAATGAAAGCCAAACAAGCAACAACAAAAATATGTAAAATAAAAAAACAAGAAGAAAAAAAAATGACTGGAAAATATATAGGCCAGCTAAAGGCTTTCCTTTTATTTGGGTGCTAAGGAGTCAAGGTAGGGTGTCGTTTGTCCACGCTGCATTTTTGCCTCTTTCACTTCCCGTGGCCGGAGCTAGAGGGACTGCTGGTGCGCGCTATGATGTGCCTTTGTTCTATTTCAACAATATAGGTTTGGAGCACTCCATGGTCTTCGGCAGCAATAATTTCCTTTAAACAAATATGATCGTCAGCAAAGAGTCCTATTGACGGAATCTTAGAAACAATTTCAAATTAACTAATTTATAAAAATTAAAAACAGCAACGGTCCTAGCACACTCCCCCGATATACACCGGACTGTAATGCCAGGAATTTTGGAAACAGAACCATCAGCATCAACAAACTGTGTTTTACGTTGTAAGTATGCACCTATCCAATGAGCGAGATCAGAAGGAATTCCTAAACACTCGAGCTTATGAAGTAGTCTTTTCATGAGGAAACTTACCTCATAAGTAAGATCTCACAAATAGCTACAGATAAAGAGGAAAAATGCAGAAAGACATGCTTCATTGCTCGCGCTCCTACGTTGCAGGAAAAGAACTCGAAAACATTGCGTCGGAGCTCGTTGCGAAGCGGAACAGCCTGGTGGAGCAAAGGAGACAGTACTTCCAAGTGCGGGAGAACTTGCTCAAGACAATGCTCCATGCTGGCGCTGAGGCAGAAAGAGCTGATATCTGAACTAGCCTTTGTCTATCCGATTGCCCAGGTACCTAATTCCTTTCGAAACTTTATTGACGACTCATGCTTTGTGTGTGTGTGAACTGATGTCGCTCTTTCTAGTTTCCAGACAAGAAAGGGTACAGCATATGTTTCGTGCATCTTCCAAACAGTGAGGATTTTAATGGTGAGTGTTAAGAAAGGCGACTCAGATTTTAGTGCAACCACATCCTAAAAGTTGACTTGAGTACTGATATTGCCGCGCGCTTACGTAGCCGAGTTGGTAGCGCGTTTGGCTCACATGCAGTGCTGGGAATTGCTGAGCCACCTTTGTGTGAGCCAAACGCGCTGCCGACTTGCTTTGTGGCGAACTTGGGCCAAAACAAAATAAGCATGGATAGTGAATAACAAACATTGCAGGCGTCGGTAGTGGCGTAATGGCAGGATCGAGCGCAAACGAAAGAGTGACTCTGGCTCGACACGCAAAGCCCCTTATTTACACGGATGGGCTTTTGGAACAATTGGCGTAGAAGGTTCGGCACGTAGAACATATGAACCTTGAACAAGCAACAGAGCTCTCGGATTTACCATAACACGACATTTACAGAAATAACAAAAGGTACGTCCACTCCCAGGAATCGAACCTCGGCCTCTTGCGTGGGAACCAAACGTGATAACCGTTTGGCCACGGTCATGCTTGCTCGAACACCCGCGTGGCATTACTCCCCTTTTAAAGGAGCATCGTCTCGATGCTATGTGCAAGAAAGCAAAACAGACCAATTCAAACAAAAACATTGGGAACCAATGGAGGCTGGTAAAACACGGTCCTATCGAGCGTAGTATGGAATCACGGTTCAGTGTCATCGAATGTAGTACGGCTTGAGGCGCACGACGTGGACGACCTGAGGTCGCGGTGGGCGGCGTGATGATGTTCTTGTTCCATCGGGCATCACCTTGTAGTTCAAGTCTCCCAGGGGCGGAGTACTTTGTAGGGTCCAAAGTAGCGCTTGGGAGTTTCTCGCTTGGACCGCGTCGTCGTATCAAGGTCCAGACCCATGCACGGTCTCTGGGCTTGAAGCTAACGCCGATCCGACAGAGGTTGTACCGAGTAGCTTCGACACATTGTTGATCTTGAATCTGAAGTCTGGCCAGCTGGTGGACCTCCTCCCCGTTGAGCAACAACGTGGGCATCGTCGCTGCCGTCGTGACTGGATTCGTGGGGTAGCATCGAGTCGAGCATCGTTGTCATCTTTCGGCCGTGCACCAGCTGATATGGTGTCACTCCTGTGGTCTGTTGCACTGCCGTGTTGTAGGCAAACGTGACGTAGGGTAACACTCGTCCCATGTCTTGTGCTCTACGTCGACATACACAGAGATCATGTCGGCGATTGTTCTGTTCAGCCGTTCTGTTAGTCCATTTGTCTGCCTATTTGTCTGCGGTTGGTACAGCGGTTGTTTGTACGCGGTTGAGACAAAGGGTCTTTTGCGTCAACTGGGCCATGAACGATGATCCACAGTCGGTAATGAGGACTTCGGGGGTGCCATGCCGGAGGACGATGGACTCGATGAAAAACGTCTTCAACAGCCGCACCTGATGGAAGGGCTTTCGTCTTGGCATACCGTGTGAGATAATCAGTCATGATGATTATCCATCGGTTTCCTTGCACAGACGGTGGGAACAGTCGTAGGCGTAGACTAGGGGGTATCGGGGCTCGTGCCCCCCATGGTGAGATCGGGGGCAGAGCCTTCCCCGGGCCTATATCGTTACCGAGACGCTGTTTACGTGCCATGTTACGAGCTTCTAATAGTTGACCTGATATTCTGCAGCCGCAGGCTTTATATCCATGTATTAAAGAGAAAAGACTCGTGGCCAAGTGGATTACTGCTTCAGAAGCAGAGGGGCCTGGGTTCTACCTCCACAACTTCGCAACTGGCACAAACATTTTTTTTTCAGATTTGTGCTTGCCAGCGCATGCGCCGTGGTTACGGCGATGAACACGCGGCTACACTCACACGGTGATTGACATTGACACACAGCGACGGACACAGGAAGATATACATACGCTGTAAAATGTACCCCCTAAAATAAACTACTGATAATTGCCGGTGTAAAAAAATTGCCCTTCCCCCTCCTCCCCCCCCCCCGGGGAAACTGAAAGTCTACGCCGCTGGGAACAGTCCAAGTAGATCCATTCTGATTTGCTGAATTAGGGATTGGGGCAGATGGCAGTGCAATAGGGTGAAGAAATCCTGCAGGTAGCCACGCCGTGCTGTTTTCGCTGAAGTTCTTCTACAGCACAGCTTGTTGGATAAACGAAGGTTGATTAGTGTTCGTGTGAAAACCGAGGAACTGCGCTCCTTTGTCCCTCTAGGTGCTCGATGAGTCCTCGCAGTTCAGGATCATCTCTTTGGAGTGCTGCCATGTCACTGACATCTAGTGCGCCGAGGAAATTCTTGTCGTCGTTGTCTTCAGTGCAGGCAGGACTGACCTCGATGGTGGCCCTTGACAGGCAATCGGCGTCACTGTTTTCGGCTGGACTTGTACACTATGGTGATGTCAAACTCCTGCAGTCGTAGACTTCACCGGGCCAGGCGTCCTGAAGAGTCCTTCAGATTAGCGAGCCAGCAGAGCGTTGGTGGTCCGTAACCACTCGGAACGGACTTCCATACAAATACGGGCAAACCTTGGTGATGGCCCAGACGACGGCGAGGCATTCTTTCTCTGTCTTAGAGTAATTACCCTCTGCCTTGGACAGTGTCCGGCTTTCATAGGCGATTACCTACCCGCCCTGTTCCCTCCTGTATTTGGACAAGCACCGCGCCAAGCCCGTGTTACTTGCATCCGTGTGAATTTCTGTTTGTGCATGCTGGTCGAAATGGCTAAGAACGTGAGGTGTTTGAAGTCTTCATTTAAGCTCGTCGAACACCCGCTGGTCCTCTTCTCTCCATTGAAACTTTACGGCGTCTTGTGTAAGGTATGTCAGTGGTGCAGAAAGCTTTGCAAAATCTAGAATGAAGCGTCCAACGGCAGGGAAAATGCGGCTACGGTGTGTGTCTTCTCGGGGTCAGGACGAACAACCCTTGCTGCTCACGACGTGGCCTAGGAATTTGAGCTCACGATAAGAGAACCAACATTTCGTTGGCTTGAGAGAGTCCAGTGGCCTTGATGGTTTGAAGTACGGCCCTTGCCGAGGAAGTAATGATGCATGCTTACGTAGCCAAGTCCGCAGTGCGTGTAAATCACACGCAAATGGCTCAATCTTTTTTTTTTTCTGCCATTGTTTAGCAAGAAGGTTGTGGTTAAGATTGTCATACTTTGTGCATACTATGGGCGGTTCGTATGAGATTTTGCAAGCTGTCCATGCCGCCCACACATCTCGTGAAAGATGCCGTAAAGTTTGAGTGGACAAAAGAGCAGCAGCAGTCCTTCGATGAGCTAAAGCGAAGACTCCAGACACTTCCCAGCCTCGGACATTTCGACCAATTTGCAGAGGCCGAAATTCACGCGGACGCACGTAAAACGGGACTCGGAGCGGTGCTGGTCCAACTGCAGGAGGGCACAGAACGACTAATTTCCTATGCCGGTCGGACACTTTCAAAGGCAAAGAGTAATTACTCGACGACCGAGAAGGAACGCCTTGCTGTCGTCTGGGCGATAACCAAGTTCCGCCCGTACCTGTACGGGAGCTTGTTCCAAGTGGTCACACACCAGCATTCGCTCTGTTGGCTCGCCAACATTAAATACCCATAAGGATGCTTCACTCGCTGGAGTCTCCGATTGCAAGAATTCAACATGACCGTCGTGTATAAGTCCGGCCGCAAGCACAGGGACGCTGACTGTCTCTCTAGAGCCTGCATCGAGCCAACTCCCGCTAGCACTGCCTACTACAACGACAAGGTTTTCATCGGAGCCATCAACATGAGTGACATGGCAGCTCTCCAGCAAGGAAACCCTCAACTCCGCGGGTTCATTGAGCACCTGGAGGGCCGAGGAGGCGCAGTCCCCAGAATATTCTCCAGAATCCTGCCAACCTTTGTGCATGTACAGGGTGTACTCTACAAAGAGAACTTCGGTATCAGCAGCTCGGCCACGGCTACTGGTGATTTCCAGTAGCCTTCTTCAAGACGTTTTCCTAGCCTGCCAAGACGGTCCTACAGCTGGACACCTTGGATACAGCAGGACACTCCGCGAGGAGTGCTACTGGCCTAAGCTCCCGAAGACTGTTCATTTCTTTGTCCAATCACGCCACGAGTGTCGACGGCGCCAGAAACCACCGACCAAGCCAGCGAGACTTCTGCAGCCAATTGCACTTCCGACCACACCATTCCAGCAGATTGCAATGGATTTTCTTGGACCATTCCCTCTGTCGATACGCCAAGATCGGTATGCCAAGACGGAAGCCCTTCCGGTGGGAACTGCCGTGGAAGTCGCCAAGTTCTTCGTTGAGTGCATCGTCCTTCGGCACGGTGCCCCCGTGGTCCTGATTACTGACTGAAGATCTTCGTTCATGGCACAGCTCACCCAAGAAATATTTCGGCTCAGTCACACCAGCCACTGTCGTACCACTACATGCCACCCTCAGACCAATGGGCTGACTGAGCTACTCAACAAGACAATCGCCGACATATCACTGTACGTGGATGTAGAGCACAAAACGTAGGACAAAACGTGACATAGGGGGATTCCTACGTCACGTTCGCCTACAACACGGTGGTTTAAGAGACCACTGCAGTTATGCCTTTCCATCTTTGTACATGGTTTGAAGGTAACGACCATGCTCGACGCGATGCTGCTCCACGAGCCAGCTGAGGATAGGAGCGACGGTACCCAGGTGGTTGCTTCCAGCTTGGAGGCGCTTCCAGCCCGTAGACAGAGTGTGGGTGGTGCCGTGCCGTGGCCTCAGCGAGAAACTGTTGAAACTGTGCTGTGGACCATACAAGGTACTTCGTCGCCTCGTGGAGCTCAACTACGAAGTGGTGCCTGATGGAACGCAAGCATCATCACGACGCCGACTGCGACCCGAGATGT
>JAZHYW010064135.1:0-12404 GCA_037355805.1 Ixodes ricinus
GCACAGCGATTGCCATCGGCGGAGTTCAAATTGCTGGTACGACTTTAATAAACACAGAGGTAACAAACCATCACTGGCACAGTTGTCGCCTAATCTGTTCTGCTTTATTGCGCGAGAAAACGCTCGGCGGCATGCAGCGTAAAAAAGTAAACAATCAGTGGCGGCAAAATGAACAGGCCTAACCTTGCGTCGGCCTCCATCCGATTTTCTGCCGTTTTCTTTCTCGTTCTTCCTCTGACGATCACAGATGTCAGCGCTTCCGATTTGTCACGGCTTTCCAACGCGAGGTAGAAGCGTCCGAGCCGTCACAATCCCGCGTAAACAACCGATGCATCCACGAAGACCCATCTCGACCACCGACTCGGCACCGTCCACCGTCCACCGTCCCTTCGTCGACGGCGAGGAAGCGCGGCCGGTCGCCGGCAACGCCGCGTTGCGCATGCGCCACCGTCCTGGGAAAGGAAATGACGTAGCGCGCCCTGTGGCGCGCTCTGTCAAGTTCCGGGTAGATCTCTCGAATCCCGCAGATCAAGTTTGGCGGAGCTGGAGGCGCTCCACGGGGCGGTAGCCGCCAGAGATCTACGAGCGGAAGATGACCAAGTCGAGCCAGATCTGCGAGCGGGATATGCGCGCTCAAAATGGAGCGCTTTTGGATCGCTCGAGATCTGCGAGCGGAATTCACCATTAGTCAGCCACAACCGTGGAGCCGCCGTGGCGTCAGGGAAGCGTGCTCGTGTCGCACCCCGAAGGCCTGGTTCGGTTCCCACCAGACCAAAATGTACCAAACTTTCTTTTCAAAGCCATTGACTTTATTTACAGGAACCTCCCTGAGAAATTTTGGACGCGCTTTTACTCTTTGCGGTTTGTTGCAGTTCGGCTGCCTCCTTATCAACGTTTGACGCCGTTGCTATTGAGTCGCAGTGACGCGTCGCAGCCAATAGGAATTTAGGTGCCGTTTGCTGGCTTACCACTCCATGGGACAGTTAATGCTTGCGCATTGCAGGCGAGGCCGTGAAATAAAGTTGGCATCGCCAGGTGTTGCTTCACCCGACGTCTGCAGCGAAGCTTTTGCCGCTGCCGACATCGAAGTTTTAGCGACTAAAATTATCTTAAGCAAGTGATGTAATCGAAGGTGGTGTTTGACGAAAAAGGCAGCAAAATCCTATCTCTGTGAGATTTGAGAGCAAACAGACGCGTCGTTCAGGTCTTTTGTGTTTTCTATTCTAAATAACCGCGCTTGAAATCTTCAAGAATATTTTGTCAACAAACTCTCCCGTTTAGTTTTAGAGGTGTTTGAGACAAACCTCGTTTCCGACGCCAGATCAATTGTATAGAAATCGCCGCTAAGGAATGAGATTGTTTTCTGGCTCTCCAAAGTAATCTTAAATAAATAAAATAAATAAATAAATAAATAAATATATATATATATATATATATATATATATATATATATATATATATATATATATATATATAAAAAGAAGGACCCGTGGTGTTTTCAGCTTTTTTGTTTGTCAACCATACGCATCTTCAATGATGTTTGGTGGCGTGGGTTCATTCCCCACTCCTGCCCGTTTCAACCTGGACGAGCATCGTACCGGCGTGCGGTCGTGTATCACTACTGCGTGGTGCACGTTAAAGACCCCAGGCTAGCGGTTGTATGGCCCTGGCTAATTTTCTCATCTACAACTGGGAGACAAGTCGCCCGTTGAGGCAGACTAAATGCACGTTCACACCGGCGATGTGCAGCAGTGGCGCGATAACCTTCATCGCAAAATCGACCATCGCGGATAAATAGCGACGCGTTTCGTGCACTCGCCAGCTGACCCGACTCTTTGCGATGCGATCCAGTCGCGGAGCGGCTGAGCCAATCAGCGGCGTTCGGAGCGAGGGTTTTCGCGAAGCGACTCGCTCATTTGAGCACACCGGTGTGACCGCCTGATTTGTTTTGCGATGCAATCAAGTCTCATCGCACGAGTACTTTACATCGCCGGTGTGAACGCGCCTTTAAAGGGATACTACAACGAAATTTCGGGCGATTATATTTTGGTCTATATGCGTTCAAAGGACCAGTATCACATCGGATACTCCAATATCCTGTTAAAAAAGCCAAGAAAAGGAATTTTAAAACGAGTTAAACGATTAGCAAAGAGCACCCGGTGGATGTCGCTAACGCCTCGCTTGTAATGCCCGTCTAGGAACCTTGACAGGTAGTGACGGTAACGGTCTCGCCTCCGGCCGCCACGAGAGCAGAGGGGAAGGAGGAACTCCCCTCACCCCGAGAATCTCTTTTTTTTTTTTTTTGTGTGTCCCAGAAGTCGCTATTAACCCGTCACTCAAAATTCGTACAAAAGCAGCCGCTTCGGTGGCTGGAACGACTATGGGCCATCCTCTCGACGTCGGCCTCGCCGTAGCTGTGGTTCTTTCTACGCGCTCTTCGAGCGCTCTTTCCAGAGCGCACGAATCAGGTGGTGGAAGAGAGTGCTGTAGCCTGATCGGCTGGTTCATTCCGAGGACGCCTGTCCCTCTCAGAGCGCTCCCAAGTACTCCCGCCTGTAGCTGTCGGAGTGCGGAACGGCGCAGGCGTCACGTGGTACTTGGACGGGGATCACGTGGTTTTGTTGACGATGGCCGGCGGTGGTCTGTGATGGTGTGCGGGGTCCGGCGAGACGGCGATTGATATCTGGTTCTACAAAGTGCTTGTGCATTCGGCGGTGCGAGGATTACAACGGACTGGACGACATTCGTTTGTGACCGAAACAGGAAAAGTCGACGTGTGAAGTATTCCTAGTGCTTTCACGAGATAGTTCATCTCACGGCGGTGAATCCGCTAAGCCTAACCGACGAAGAAACAGCTCGCAGAGCTTGCCGCTGTTTTATCGGGTTTAGTGGTCGCTTCAAGAAAGTTTCAGGTTTGGTAAAAGTTCGCTTAATGGTTTGTGTTGTAAAATAAAGCGAGAGACGAATATAATGCACTGTCATTTGTATCACATGGTGAAATATGCTATATCCTGCTTGCACAATATTTCACTGTGAAAAAAAATGCGGTTTATTAACCATTTTATATTTGCCTGCTCTGCCGTACGCATGACCGCTATCGCAGCGCGTTCACGTCGGACACGTGATGAGTTGACAACTCTTTCCGAGCACTGGCTTTCGTTCCGTTCTGCAAAAATCAATTCGCATGCCGCTGCTTTCTTTTTTTAATTTTTACATGTTGATGCGTAAAACAATTTATGTCACAACCGTTATTTCATCACGTTGCGAGCGTAAATTTTGCTCAATCGTCCACCGTACGCTGTAATTTCTTTTTTTAATGCATAATCAATGTTATGAAGTTTTACTTCCGTGACTGGTCTGAGAATGTCAGAGAGCTCTGAACCCAGCAGTTGTGATCGGCTGAGAAGGATCCCGAGTAGCTCTGGAGGCGAGGAGGGGTGCTCTGCTGAATCAAGGTCAGAGGAGAGAGGCGACCACCCGATTTCACCATAACTACGTCACGATTGTGTTGGATGTCACGTGCTCCCGCTGGCTGTTCTCCGAGCGCTTGCCAGAGTGGGCCGTTTATAACGAAAAATACAGCCACCAGGATCAAAATACAAACGTGCGATTGTCATTTACGGATATTGTGGATCATATTCAACCTATTTTTGAACACGACGGGTATATTTCAAATTTCGTTGAAGTATCCCTTTAAGTTCTAGGCTGCATAAACATACAAACACCCTATATTTTTTTTGTAATGTAAAACATTAAAATTGTAACTTTTTTTTGCCTTGTTTCATAGCCTTGGTCTCGTCCGCACACATTGAGCTGCTTTGACATCAAGAAAAACGGAAACCGACACTACATTATGCACAAAAAAAAATGAGAAACAAATTCGGTAAAACTTTGTGAAAAGATTAGGGCACAGTTCAATAGTTGTAAATGGGTGCGCGCCGTGCGATAACGTCCGCATCAGACTTGTACGTAATCCGTTACAAGTAACGGAATTACTTGTAATCCCTTACATTTATCGGTAATTTAGTAACGGAATAATTACATATTTTCTAGAGTAATTTTAAAGTAATTCCCTTACATTTTTTACGTAACGGATTCCTTGTAATCCGTTACAATTTTTACCGATCCAGCCCCCCCCCCCCCTTCTAAAGAGAAGGTCGTTTTCATTTTGGTAAAGTTGAGCGCAGTGACACTCCAAAGGGAGGCTTGGCACTTTTCAGTTCCGCAAAGCCTTTTTTTGCAACACCAAGCCCCTGAATCTTTTTTTTTTAGACCCTCACAACCAAAGTCAAAAGATCCAAATAAACATTTCTACAAAAAAAAAAAAGGGGTGAGGGAAGTTATATCCGCTTTTTTTAGTGTCTGTTTTTTCTTTGCGATCGAAGGCGGGGAGAGGAAGACACCAAGTGATTGTATGCCTCTTTGAGATGCTCAAGGTGGTAAGTGCACAGACAAGAATTAACAATGTCCTTCTCGGTTATAGTAACTACGACCATTTTCATAATGTCACAACACGAGACAACGCTCCGTCTACCCTAAAATCCGCTAAAAGAGATGTTATAATATGTGAAGGTGTTATTGCCACAAGCATCCTCGTTGGTCGATGCACACTTATCATCTTCTCTTAGAAAACAGGATGTATTTTTTTCTGCTTCTTTCACCTTATTTGACCCTGTTTTAAAAGCTACTTACTTTTTTTTTTGTAGTCCAACTTCTAGGGTTGGCCCACTTTATTTGTGAATTTCAGCCAGGTTAGCTGCATCTCAGTTACCCTTTTTGTGAGTCAGCTTTTTGCGAGCACTTCGAAAATGGTAATAGTCTTCTTTTTTCTTCTTCCTGTTTTTACCCCAGCAGGACGCATCTTATCTCAAGCAGATATTTTTAAAAATAAAACATAATGGTGGCTGACTTAGACTTAAGATTCAAAGAGTGAAACTCATGAGTGGGGCCATAGCGTCGCTTAGTTTTCTGCCTTTCGCTGCCCGTGGCATCAGCGGACATCTATCTGGAGAATACCGGAGTAAACTGCAGTCGGTCCGTGCTCCGTGCGTTTTTGAACGGCACCAAGAAAGGTACACATGGAAAACGTGCGTTTACATTTCCTTGTTTTAACAAACGTTCCAATTAATTGTTGTTATAAGTGTCGTTTTTTTTTTCTCGATTACTTATATTTAAATATTGGAAACTTTTTCTTATTCACCAACGTCTCAACCGAGGCTCGACCTGTTCAGAACCAAAGGAAGAAGAATATCGAGCCTAACCTTATTTATTATTTAAATATCAGCTTCCTGTTACCAACTTTACTAAAACTCTCGAATAGCAGGCAACGGCTGCAACGACGAAGCTTTGCTCTATCTTCAAGCTAAATAGTACTTCCGTTGCTTCGCTGAAAAAGCTCCATGCAGAGCATGAAGCATTCGTGAGGCACAATATGGCACTCCCATCCAGTGCCTCAGTTCAAAGGGTGTTCAGCGTAGCAGTGAACATATTGAGTAAGAAATAACGCAAAATGTCTGACGAGACTTTCGAGAGTCAGCTGTTGCTTAAAATACTCAAAGTCAATAAATGGAAGAGGTGGCAGCATTAAGATCTTGAATAACCTTCTTCACTTTGTTTCTTAATTGAGGAAAATATTGTTGAAAGTAACGCCACGAAAGTAACGGATTACTTTTGGGGGTAACGGTCGCTTACTTTCATGGGAGAGTAATTGTAATTGTAATAAATTACAATTTAGCCTCGAGTAATTGTAATTGTAATTCCTTACTATTTTTCAGTAACGTGTACAAGTCTGGTCCGCATGTTTTTTTTTCCCACGTTGTCGCCGAATATGTTTGTCAAAAGTAGTATGTAAAGTAACAAATAAAAAATGCAAAAAACGTGGGCCCTGTTCACGCTTGCGTTCACGTCAGGCACGAATCGAAGGTATATCGCTGCTTCCGGCGCAGCAACCCGTTGGCATCGCATCTCTTGCGCGAAGCGCGGTCGCTTGTTTAAATCGGTTCTCTGCCGGTGGGTTCAATAGTTCCGTTTTCTCGCCTCTACCAAGATGGCGAATGTAGTTCTTGGAGTCGGCGCACTTCTAGATGGCGCTCTACATTTTGAATATTGTCTATTGGTATGAGATTTAGTGTGTCACGTGACGTATGTTTTCCCGTAAAATTTAGCGGGGAAACTGAATAGTTGTATATGTCACGTGACATCAATTTCCCCCACTAAATGTAGCGGGAAACTGGATTGTTCTCTAGGCCACAAGACGTGAATTTTTCGTTAACGTGACGCCACTTTCCCGCCGAATTTTGGGGGGAAACTGAATTGGTGTGTAGGTCACGTGACGTCAATTTTTCCGCTATATTTAGCGGGGAAACTGAATTGGTCTGTATGTCCTTTCGCTCACCGTGATGCCTTCCATCGGCCGGTGCTGGTCCTTGGCGCTGGACCCCTTGTGCCTCGACGACGAGCGGCTGTTGTTTTCCGAGGCGGCGTCGGGCGTGCCGCAGCGACTCGACGCTCATGTGCTGAGCCGAACTGACGCCGTGCTTTCATCTTCCCCGCATATTGATATCACGTCCGCGTCACCAATTATGTGGGGAATGGGCGAAGTCTCCCACAGTAATTGAAGTGAGGACACCCCAAAACAACCCATGTCCGATTTCGGTGACGAGGCCTGCAGGCCGGCCGTGCTCGAGAGCACAACGTTCCGAGTCGTCACCGAAATCAGACATCGATTGTTTTAAGGTGTCCGCACTTCAATTACTTTGGGAGGACCTTGCCCATTCCCCGCAGTCCCGGGTCGTTTTGTCACGTGATATCAATTTTCCCGCTAACTTTAACTGAGGAAGTGAATTCGTGGATAGGTCTCGTGATATCAATTTCCCCGCTAAATTTATCGGGAAATGCGCGGACGGCCAAAATTTCGGGATTGATGGTAGCGCTAAAAAGCATTGCATGTGCATGCTTTAAAAATAAACTTGAGGGCTAAAGATCTAAGATTCTAAAGGGAAGGACAAAAATAAAACAAACATTTCCCTTTAAATTCTCTTCCGCCGTTACGACGAACTGCACTTTGACAGGTTGCCCCCTTCGACAAGTTGCCCTTTCTGCCAACTGAGCTACGGCGAGTTGGCCTATTCAACAAGCTGACCTTCGACGAATTGGCTTTCGACGAGTTGGCCGAAGTACCCGCATGAAGGTAGGCTGCGCTACAGTCGTTAAAACGGTGCCGCCTAGGAGGCCCAAAATAGAACGATCTCTGCATTTCTGCCGCTCTCGCTTGTGCTCTTTCTTTGGGGAAGCCCGGAGCTCGCTCCTCCCACGGACCAGAGCGCCGCTGAATGTATGGATACGTGATATCTCCCCCCGCCGGAAGTCACACGGATGCACCAGAGGAAGACGTTTCCGTTTCACGATAACTTGGCGAACTGTGGAGGCTAGTGCCCCGCGACCCAATAAGAGCGTCAGAGCGATGCACGTGACCCGACGTCACGGGAGCATTTGTATCACTACACCAAATGCGAGACCCGGAGTAACCGGCTGTCGTCTGCTAGCCAAGAGTCGCCTGCTCCGAAACCAACAAACTTCGGATCAACGTCCGCCGCAGCAACATATCCGCCCGCTAGAATAGCGAGCACTTCGGGAACACTTCATGAGAAAGCCATACGCTCAATTTAGCCGGGAATCTGTGACGGGTGCTAAAGCCAGGGCACAGTGCGATGTTTTGAGCGGAAACGGCCGATTTCACGGCTGCGATCGCCGGCGATCGCCAACGGCCACGGTGCAAGAAGGAGAAAAAAATCGGGAGCGGATACGGATGTGGCGTCGATGTTTTTGGCTTAAATATGATTGAAGCTCATAAATTTGTGATTATTTATTCTTTAGTCTTCGTATTTTCTCGTTATAGATTGAATCGCGCGAGTTCAATTGCCGTTAAAAAAAAAAAAAAAAGAAGCCTACAACTACGTTTTGTCGCGGACGGCGCTGTTGCTGTGGCGGTAACGAGGCCCCAATGACCTCGAACAGGGAGTGTTATCACGTGCCTTGCTCCGGCGCTCTTACTGGGTCGCTGAGGCCGTAGCCTCCACAGTTCGCATAGTTATCGTGAAACGGAGTATAGCACTGGTCTCCAATCAGCAAGGAGACAAGTACGGTGTCAGCGTTCGGCTGGCAGTCGGTTTATCGACTGCTGTTCCAGGTTGGGTATTGAAAATGGTTGAGTACCAGCTATACAACGCAATCTGTGCTAGCAAAAAAAAAAAAAAAAGAAAAAGTACATCTTGATGAATGCATGCTCACTCTTGGCTTCCTTCGATCATTTTGTTATCGAGTTGTCCGTCGACAGATGAAAAAGGAACGGAAACACGATGGTTGTGCAACACGCTAGGGAGTGGTTTCCGGCATAAATAAAAGCATGAAACAAACAGCACTAAAACATGGAGACAGCGCCCGGTAATAGTCGTCGACGGAAGGGGACACTTCTGGGAATTTGTTTTTTCGAGGGTATTTTTGCTATCGCGTGCCGCTTTGGTACGTCAAGACAAACCAAACTCGATATTGAAGAGACGCCTTCCGGTCGTCTACTTCGGCGGAAAATTGAGCGCTCCGAGACGCAGAGTCCCGGCGATGCGCTAGCATGTATAAACAAGTAACGCCCCACGAGAATTCAACGAGCTTCTTGTTCTCTTTTGTTTCATCACAAGCAAATAGTGCCAGAAAGAAAACTTGCGCAGAGCGTGTTTCGTGAATTCTCCTAGTGTTGAATCGCAGGTTCGATGGGCTTTCTTGTGATCTGGGCCATAGTCTGGGCGTACGCACCTCGGGAGCCAGCGCTCGTGTAGCGGCGGAAGAACGTGCTTCTGTCGAAAGTCCTGAAACGGTCGCTGTCGTTTGACTGCTTGCGATTTCAAATCGCCAATTTGGGGCAACAGTCGAACACAGTGCCGAGGTACGCGATTCATGCGGAGCCGTTGCGTCTCGGAATCCATTACAGGAACATGACTCCTCCGGGTCCGGCACGAGAAGAGGCGATCGCTTCTCTCCCGGAAAGCACATACGCTCCCACGCTCTCGCAGCACGAGTTAGACGTGGACCACAGGGCGATCAGCTGTATTGGAAACAACAAGAGTGACGCACGACGACTTCCAATACCCTGAGTGTAAACGTCGCGGGCCGCATTTTTTTTTTGCTCGAAGTAATAAAACGACCGCCATGGGATATCTAAAAACGTGTTAATAACTCCACAAGTGTTGTCAAATCGAAGCAATTACAAAGTAGGTCAAGAGAGTAAATTTATAGAGTTGAATAATAGTTACTATCCATATCAAAGCGAAGGCCAGACCTATCGGTCGTTCATTTTCACATTATCTCAGTCCGACCTTCCATCACGCTGCATGAAACGTTTGTGAGTCTAGTCGGCACTACTCAGTCTTACACTGAAAGGAGCCATGAAACAACTTTTCTACTTTCGCTAAATACTACTTAGAATCACTCCCTAACTTAATAACTGAATAAACTTGACTTGTTTTTTTTTTTCAAAGCGATCGATATCACAAAAAAATAATAAAAATAAAAAATGACCGCATCTCCACGTGGTGAATGATGTTGATTGGGGCGAAGCTCTGGTGGTGCTGATGATACTGATTTTATTGTTCATAGGTAGTGCTGATGGTGCTGATTTTTTTATTGCTCATATGTAGTGCTGAGTTCCGGGTTGCGTTTGGACTTCATTATTACTGCTTTATGGTCGGTGAAATGGAGAGCCAGTGGCTCTTCTAGCGGATTAGCTTGGATCCGCTAGAAGCCGTGGGAACGCATCTCTACCGCTTAAGTCAAGGTTCCATGTCAGAAAGAGAATGTGTGGTATGGAACGTGGTTATATACGCATTTGAGCATTTGACCGCAGCGCCCTCTCCTGTATAGACGTTGAGCGGCTACATGCAACGTTTCATCCATGACATCCCCAGCTCTTGAGTTACTAGCACATCGCAGAGCACCCTACTCGTCCCGCAGTCGTGGCCGAGTGGTTAAGGCGATGAACTGGAAATCCGTTTGGGTCTTTCCGCACAGGTTCGAATCCTGTCGACTGCGCAAACATTTTTTCTTTTTATGTGAGCACGGACGCCGGACGGACGGAAGGACGGACGGACAAGGCTAGACCCTAAGGAGCTTCGTCCCTAAAATGAGAAATAGGACCCTTTATTATCTCAACTCGAAGCCAGAACAAGCGACAAACGTGTCCTGATAGCTATGCTATGCTGCCAACTTCATTCATAGCCACGCGCTGTGGTTTGCAAAGTAGAAAACGCATTAGAGTTTTGTTGTGTACTGCTATTCTCATCACCGCAGTGGTTCGACACGAGCCACTACCCGAGTGACCGCCGAGGCATTGATTGTTACGAGCCGATGTACAGTGCTCACGCAGTTCTCGTGTCCAGTCCATCAGCCGCGTTTGACTGTCGTCAGGCGGGTGGTTTCGATCCCACAATTATGTGATCAAGCTGTGCGAAGGCAAGACTGAAAGAAATAGCCCTTTTATTCTCGCAATTTCATCGCGACAAAGAAACTTCCGAATCAGTGGCGTCTGTGCGAGTATACTTGGGCCAATATTCCAACCCAATATCGTTTCATGACCCCTTTAAAGGGCCCCTGAAAAGAAAAAAAATATGTTTTTTTTAACAGTTTATTTAATGCGTGTCAAAAAAATTAATTTCGCGCGAAAAAAGAAATAAACAAAAGAAAAATATTGACGGCTCGAGACGCGATTTAGTCGGCAGCCACCTCCTTTCCACTTGTTTTCTCTCTCGGCATTTCGGGCGCGTGGAGGAGAGGTGGATCGGCTTCGCCTTCACGACCGAGATGGTCATGCCGGAATGACCCGTGACGTCATGAACTTCCGCGCGCAAATTTCAAATAAATCTCTCGCGTCAATATTGCAGTAAATTTCTTTTTTGCGTAAAATTTATTTTTGACTTGCGGGTCCCAACCAGACTGTTTAAAAATTTTTTTTTCTTCTCAGTGGTTTTTAACACAAGTGTTGTGGAAACACAAAACTACCTGATATACGCTGACGGGAACAACGAAAACCACGACGTAATGAACAACTTCCTCTTTCGCAGCACTTCTAAACTCTGTACCATCGTGAAAGA
This sequence comes from Ixodes ricinus, assembly GCA_037355805.1. Taxonomy (NCBI): domain Eukaryota; kingdom Metazoa; phylum Arthropoda; class Arachnida; order Ixodida; family Ixodidae; genus Ixodes; species Ixodes ricinus. Next base: position 11,139 of record JAZHYW010064135.1, read on the forward strand.
GCAACATCGTAAAATGAGGAGTTGCAGAAAAATATTTCTCATGGATTCTTGCGAGGAATGCCTCTGGCGAATGCACTTAATGATTCTTGAACTGCGTTATGGGCAAGCGATTCGTAGAAGTGATCGATGCCGCACTACACAAGAAGTGAGAAAAACATTTTGGATTATTCCCGCATTGTGAGTCCCGTCATGCTCAGCGAAAGAGGAAGTAACTTGCGCGCTGTAAGTGTGACGTCACTGCTCCCAACAAACCGTTGCAACGGGCGTTGCTGTTGACGAGCACATGGGACAGGATTTCGCTCAGAAAAAATCATCGTTCAAAAATCGGGCTTGGAATTTAAGCATCTAAAAAGAATAGATATAGGAAGCCTAGATTTCAAACTTACAACGGCAGAAGTTTGTGGAGAATCGATGGTTTCTGAAATAATAGGGAGTTTTAGCAGGTCGTTTCCACACGAACGGTTCGCCCTCCAACGCATCGGCGACGCCACTGCGCATGCGCGCGCGAGTCGTTCGGGACGTCGGGAGGCTCTTCTCGTTCGTTTCTCCCATTCCGGCCGCTGGAGTCGTCACCGGAACGCAGCCAACACCGTTCACGACTCGGGTAAAAACAAAGATGGCGGTCGGTTCGGCGACTGCCTTCGCCGACCCAGCCGAGCGTTAGGCTTAGGACAGCCGGAGGAGATTTGCCGTCCTGTTGTCTGCTTCATTTGAGAGGTTGAACCAAATCATTTCGAGGACTGCTCACAATGGTAAGCGATCGTGAATGCTGTAAACAACGCATGCTAGTACATTTTTGCGATCTGCGGGCAGACTATCTGCCGTGGCGACCGCGAGCAGACGAAATGATTTGGTTCGACCGCACACAAAGTGAACGATCGTTCAAGTTCAGGATGACGGAGACACACCACATACCTTTACGGTCGTTTAGATACTTTTTACTCCATTTAGCTTCGCAGTTCTTGAAATTCCGACCGGCAAATGTTGCATCGGCCGTCTTGTTTACAACAGTCGCACGCCGGAAACACGAGCCGCCACCCGCCACCCCGGTGTCCGCCACGGCTTTACACGTTACAGAATGTTTCACATGCTTACTAGAAGATGGCGCCACCGTTAAGCCCTATCATCATCATCGTTTACACGGTCGCACAACTTTCACGATTCGCTAAAGTATGTCAAATTTCACGTACGGTTTCACGGAACGGACCAGCTGTACCGTTCGTGATTTCGGAACCGTGTGCTTGAAAAACGACTTGCTAAAACTCC
>JAZHYW010064136.1:0-11998 GCA_037355805.1 Ixodes ricinus
CTTTCTTTCAAAGCCATTGACTTTATTTACAGGAACCTCCTGAGAAATTTTGGACGCGCTACTCCTTTGCGGTTTGTTGCAGTTCGAGCTGCTCTTATCAACGTTTGACGCCGTTGCTGTTGAGTCGCGTGACGCGTCGCAGCCAATAGGAATTTAGGGTGCCGTTTGCCAGCTTCACTCCATGGGACATTTAATGCTTTCGCATTAAAAGGAGGCCGTGAATAAAGTTGGCATCGCCAGTGGTTAGCTTCACCCGACGTCTGCAGCGAAGCTTTCGCTGCCGACATCGAAGTTTTAGCGACTAAAATTATCTTAAGCAAGTGATGTAATCGAAGGTGGTGTTTTGACGAAAAAAGGCAGCAAAATCCCATCTCTGCGAGATTTGAGAGCAAACAGACGCGTCGTTCAGGTCTTTTGTGTTTTTCTATTCTAAATAACCGCGCTTGAAATCTTCAAGAATATTTTGTCAACAAACTCTCCCGTTTAGTTTTAGAGGTGTTGACAAACCTCGTTTCCGACGCCAGATCAATTGTATAGAAATCGCCGCTAAGGAATGAGATTGTTTCCTGGCTCTCCAAAGTAATCTTAAATAAATAAATAAATAAATAAATAAATACATAAATAAATATAAAAATATATATATATATATATATATATATATATATATATATATATATATATATATATATATATATATATATATATATATATATATATATATATATATAAAAGAAGGACCCGTGGTGTTTTCAGCTTTTTTGTTTGTCAACCATACGCATCTTCAATGATGTTTGGTGGCGTGGGTTCATTCCCCACTCCTGCCCGTTTCAACCTGGACGAGCATCGTACCGGCGTGCGGTCGTGTATCACTACTGCGTGGTGCACGTTAAAGACCCCAGGCTAGCGGTTGTATGGCCCTGGCTAAATTTCTCATCTACAACTGGGAGACAAGTCGCCCGTTGAGGCAGACTAAATGCACGTTCACACCGGCGATGTGCAGCAGTGGCGCGATAACCTTCATCGCAAAATCGACCATCGCGGATAAATAGCGACGCGTTTCGTGCACTCGCCAGCTGACCCGACTCTTTGCGATGCGATCTAGTCGCGGAGCGGCTGAGCCAATCAGCGGCGTTCGGAGCGAGGGTTTTCGCGAAGCGACTCGCTCATTTGAGCACACCGGTGTGACCGCCTGATTTGTTTTGCGATGCAATCAAGTCTCATCGCACGAGTGCTTTACATCGCCGGTGTGAACGCGCCTTTAAAGGGATACTACAACGAAATTTCGGGCGATTATATTTTGGTCTATATGCGTTCAAAGGACCAGTATCACATCGGATACTCCAATATCCTGTTAAAAAGACACGAAAGGGAATTTTAAAACGAGTTAAACGATTAGCAAAGAGCACCCGGTGGATGTCGCTAACGCCTCGCTTGTAATGCCCGTCTAGGAACCTTGACAGGTAGTGACGGTAACGGTCTCGCCTCCGGCCGCCACGAGAGCAGAGGGGAAGGAGGAACTCCCTCACCCCGAGAATCTCTTTTTTTTTTTTGTGTCCCAGAAGTCGCTATTAACCCGTCACTCAAAATTCGTACAAAAGCAGCCGCTTCGGTGGCTGGAACGACTATGGGCCATCCTCTCGACGTCGGCCTCGCCGTAGCTGTGGTTCTTTCTACGCGCTCTCGAGCGCTCTTTCCAGAGCGCACGAATCAGGTGGTGGAAAGAGAGTGCTGTAGCCTGATCGGCTGGTTCATTCCGAGGACGCCTGTCCCTCTCAGAGCGCTCCCAAGTACTCCCGCCTGTAGCTGTCGGAGTGCGGAACGGCGCAGGCGTCACGTGGTACTTGGACGGGGATCACGTGGTTTTGTTGACGATGGCCGGCGGTGGTCTGTGATGGTGTGCGGGGTCCGGCGAGACGGCGATTGATATCTGGTTCTACAAAGTGCTTGTGCATTCGGCGGTGCGAGGATTACAACGGACTGGACGACATTCGTTTGTGACCGAAACAGGAAAAGTCGACGTGTGAAGTATTCCTAGTGCTTTCACGAGATAGTTCATCTCACGGCGGTGAATCCGCTAAGCCTAACCGACGAAGAAACAGCTCGCAGAGCTTGCCGCTGTTTTATCGGGTTTAGTGGTCGCTTCAAGAAAGTTTCAGGTTTGGTAAAAGTTCGCTTAATGGTTTGTGTTGTAAAATAAAGCGAGAGACGAATATAATGCACTGTCATTTGTATCACATGGTGATATATGCTATATCCTGCTTGCACAATATTTCACTGTGAAAAAAAATGCGGTTTATTAACCATTTTATATTTGCCTGCTCTGCCGTACGCATGACCGCTATCGCAGCGCGTTCACGTCGGACACGTGATGAGTTGACAACTCTTTCCGAGCACTGGCTTTCGTTCCGTTCTGCAAAAATCAATTCGCATGCCGCTGCTTTCTTTTTTTTTAATTTTTACATGTTGATGCGTAAAACAATTTATGTCACAACCGTTATTTCATCACGTTGCGAGCGTAAATTTTGCTCAATCGTCCACCGTACGCTGTAATTTCTTTTTTTTTTTTAATGCATAATCAATGTTATGAAGTTTTACTTCCGTGACTGGTCTGAGAATGTCAGAGAGCTCTGAACCCAGCAGTTGTGATCGGCTGAGAAGGATCCCGAGTAGCTCTGGAGGCGAGGAGGGGTGCTCTGCTGAATCAAGGTCAGAGGAGAGAGGCGACCACCCGATTTCACCATAACTACGTCACGATTGTGTTGGATGTCACGTGCTCCCGCTGGCTGTTCTCCGAGCGCTTGCCAGAGTGGGCCGTTTATAACGAAAAATACAGCCACCAGGCTCAAAATACAAACGTGCGATTGTCAGTTTACGGATATTGTGGATCATATTCAACCTATTTTTGAACACGACGGGTATATTTCAAATTTCGTTGAAGTATCCCTTTAAGTTCTAGGCTGCATAAACATACAAACACCCTATATTTTTTTTGTAATGTAAAACATTAAAATTGTAATTTTTTTTTGCCTTGTTTCATAGCCTTGGTCTCGTCCGCACACATTGAGCTGCTTTGACATCAAGAAAAACGGAAACCGACACTACATTATGCACAAAAAAAAAAATGAGAAACAAATTCGGTAAAACTTCGTGAAAAGATTAGGGCACAGTTCAATAGTTGTAAATGGGTGCGCGCCGTGCGATAACGTCCGCATGTTTTTTTTTTCCCACGTTGTCGCGGAATATTTTTGTCAAAAGTAGTATGTAAAGTAACAAATAAAAAAAGCAAAAAATGTGGGCCCTGTTCACGCTTGCGTTCACGTCAGGCACGAATCGAAGGTATATCGCTGCTTCCGCGAGCGCAGCAACCCGTTGGCATCGCATCTCTTGCGCGAAGCGCGGTCGCTTGTTTAAATCGGTTCTCTGCCGGTGGGTTCAATAGTTCCGTTTTCTCGCCTCTACCAAGATGGCGAATGTAGTTCTTGGAGTCGGCGCACTTCTAGATGGCGCTCTACATTTTGAATATTGTCTATTGGTATGAGATTTAGTGTGTCACGTGACGTATGTTTTCCCGTAAAATTTAGCGGGGAAACTGAATAGTTGTATATGTCACGTGACATCAATTTCCCCCACTAAATGTAGCGGGGAAACTGGATTGTTCTCTAGGCCACAAGACGTGAATTTTTCGTTAACGTGACGCCACTTTCCCGCCGAATTTTGGGGGAAACTGAATTGGTGTGTAGGTCACGTGACGTCAATTTTTCCGCTATATTTAGCGGGGAAACTGAATTGGTCTGTATGTCCTTTCGCTCACCGTGATGCCTTCCATCGGCCGGTGCTGGTCCTTGGCGCTGGACCCCTTGTGCCTCGACGACGAGCGGCTGTTGTTTTCCGAGGCGGCGTCGGGCGTGCCGCAGCGACTCGACGCTCATGTGCTGAGCCGAACTGACGCCGTGCTTTCATCTTCCCCGCATATTGATATCACGTCCGCGTCACCAATTATGTGGGGAATGGGCGAAGTCACTCCCACAGTAATTGAAGTGAGGACACCCCAAAACAACCCATGTCCGATTTCGGTGACGAGCCTGCAGGCCGGCCGTGCTCGAGAGCACAACGTTCCGAGTCGTCACCGAAATCAGACATCGATTGTTTTAAGGTGTCCGCACTTCAATTACTTTGGGAGGACCTTGCCCATTCCCCGCAGTCCCGGGTCGTTTTGTCACGTGATATCAATTTTCCCGCTAAGTTTAACTGAGGAAGTGAATTCGTGGATAGGTCTCGTGATATCAATTTCCCCGCTAAATTTATCGGGAAATGCGCGGACGGCCAAAATTTCGGGATTGATGGTAGCGCTAAAGCATTGCATGTGCATGCTTTAAAAATAAACTTGAGGGCTAAAGATCTAAGATTCTAAAGGGAAGGACAAAAATAAAACAAACATTTCCCTTTAAATTCTCTTCCGCCGTTACGACGAACTGCACTTTGACAGGTTGCCCCCTTCGACAAGTTGCCCTTTCTGCCAACTGAGCTACGGCGAGTTGGCCTATTCAACAAGCTGACCTTCGACGAATTGGCTTTCGACGAGTTGGCCGAAGTACCCGCATGAAGGTAGGCTGCGCTACAGTCGTTAAAACGGTGCCGCCTAGGAGGCCCAAAATAGACCGATCTCTGCATTTCTGCCGCTCTCCCTTGTGCTCTTTCTTTGGGGAAGCCCGGAGCTCGCTCCTCCCACGGACCAGAGCGCCGCTGAATGTATGGATACGTGATATTTCCCCCCGCCGGAAGTCACACGGATGCACCAGAGGAAGACGTTTCCGTTTCACGATAACTTGGCGAACTGTGGAGGCTAGGGCCCCGCGACCCAATAAGAGCGTCAGAGCGATGCACGTGACCCGACGTCACGGGAGCATTTGTATCACTACGCCAAATGCGAGGCCCGGAGTAACCGGCTGTCGTCTGCTAGCCAAGAGTCGTCTGCTCCGAAACCAACAAACTTCGGATCAACGTCCGCCGCAGCAACATATCCGCCCGCTAGAATAGCGAGCACTTCGGGAACACTTCATGAGAAAGCCATACGCTCAATTTAGCCGGGAATCTGTGACGGGTGCTAAAGCCAGGGCACAGTGCGATGTTTTGAGCGGAAACGGCCGATTTCACGGCTGCGATCGCCGGCGATCGCCAACGGCCACGGTGCAAGAAGGAGAAAAAATCGGGAGCGGATACGGATGTGGCGTCGATGTTTTTTGGCTTAAATATGATTGAAGCTCATAAATTTGTGATTATTTATTCTTTCGTCTTCGTATTTTCTCGTTATAGATTGAATCGCGCGAGTTCAATTGCCGCAGTGGCGTCACGAGGTCAGCAGCACCCGGGGCGGCAGCCCGCCGCGACACCCCCCCCCCCCCCCCCAGCACTCTCGCGTGGCCCGCCACGACTCCTCCTCTCCCCCGGCTCTCGTGTGGCCTGCCACGACCTCCCCCCCCCCTCGTGGCCCGCCGCGACACCCCCGAACGCTGCACCCCGGGCGGTCCGCCCCCCCGCCCCCCCTCGCGACGCCACTGAATTGCCGTTAAAAAAAAAAAGAAGCCTACAACTACGTTTTGTCGCGGACGGCGCTGTTGCTGTGGCGGTAACGAGGCCCCAATGACCTCGAACAGGAGTGTTATCACGTGCCTTGCTCCGGCGCTCTTACTGGGTCGCCGAGGCCGTAGCCTCTACAGTTCGCATAGTTATCGTGGAACGGAGTATTGGGGAGGAGATCGAACGGTGGCGCTGGCTAGCGGCCGCCGTCGGAACTATTGTGCGGGAATAACAATCCCGCCGCTAGTATTCGTTCAGCCACGGAAGACGAGGACTTGAGGCTCGTGAAAGGTATGTGGATACTATTCATCTGCTCGAAAAGCATCTGCGTATGGGTAGCATAGTGCCTGCTTGCCTCACCTTGCTTTAAATGTCGCCGCATTCTCGTTGGAAGCAAAAACCAACCCACGTGTAGGCGCTCGCGATCGGCCGCGTCGCTCCGGCTGCGCGCGCCAGGTCGTGCGTGACTGACGCGGCGTGGCGATGTTTGTGCGCTTCCTAGGTTGGACAAACCGTATTCACGAAACACACGCATTGCTTTTCAGTGTCCCTGTCCCTTGCAACGATCATCAGCCACATCGGCGAGAGCAAGAGGTGTCTCGTTGAAGGCGAGGACGGGCTGAAATGTGATCATGTAATCGAGCGCAGCATCGCCCCGGAGAAATTTTCACCAAAACATCAACCAAAATAGTCATTACATTACGTTTTTCTTGAAATGCCAAAATACAGAACACACTGGTGAAAATTATAATGTAGAATGTGGCTAATTAGACTGCATATTGGAATTAAACGTTACAAGTTTTTTTTTTCAATTTAATTTATCGGTTATTTAAAGGTGCACGGTTCAGGATGAAACATCAATGAGTTCTGCACGACGAGGACTTAGTCATACGCGCATTTGCATTGCTCAATCGAAATTATAGGAATCGCAAAATGATTACCGCAATTGCGTAAATATCACAATATCGAACTGATACTGCTACCTAATATGTTCCAGTGTAAAAGCTAGCCTGGATTAAAATAGTGACCAAATGATAGCAGTACCTCTCGGTGGCTTCCGAAGCCTCACGACCCGGTCGTGTGATCCCTTGGGAGGATTCTCCGACGGAACGGCGTTGCTTATCAAGAACCTCCTCTTGTGCATTGTTATGAAATAGGTTGGGGATATTTTGCCGGCTGCCGGCACAGCCACTCGGGGAAAAAAAAAAAAGATTGCCGGGAGTGTCGGAGGACAATGATTAATCTTATAAAGAAATAAATAAAAATCGCCAAATGTTTCATGAAAAAAAAAAAAAAGTTGCCTACTCTGATTTGAACCTGGGACCCACGGTACGTGAAACGGGCACCTTTCCACTAACCTACTCACACAACTAGGGGTGACCGTCTTGACTATTCCTTTTACACCGAACCCAATAAAAACAACTAGCGGCAATTTGTTTTTTGCTCGGTTTGCTGTGCCGGTTACCGGCAGAATATTTACTGCCTCTAAAATACAATGTACCGTTTGAACTAATGCCGAAGCAAGCGTGATTTACGCGCGTACATGCCTCGTCCATTAGCGTAGTTTGCTTGGAAGGCATCGCTTGAAAAGTGACGACCACACACCACGTCGTGCACAGTCAACTTCTTCCCTACTCTTACTTATCCACTGCGATTTGAGTTTTTTTTCGGCAGGAAAGCGATGAAAACTGATTCCAAGCTCTAAAGCATGCGCTGAGCACCGCGGTACGCAACAAGGGCGTACTATATTCTAACAAACCTGCAGGGAACGCGGCAACAACACGGCAGCCAGCGGCAGCGCACTGGAACGCCGGAGTTGTTTTCCACGCAGGCGGTATTTGTTTTGGTGAACGCAGCGCCCCCTATAGTTCGATCTCCTCGCCAATAGCACTGGTCTCCAATCAGCAAGGAGACGAGTGCGGTGTCAAGCGTTCGGCTGGCAGTCGGTTTATCGACTGCTGTTCCAGGTTGGGTATTGAAAATGGTTGAGTACCAGCTATACAAGGCTATCTGCTGATAGCAAAAAAAAAAAAAGATCAAAAGAAAAAGTTACATCTTGATGAATGCATGCTCACTCTTGGCTTCCTTCGATCATTTTGTTATCGAGTTGTCCGTCGACAGATGAAAAAGGAACGGAAACACGATGGTTGTGCAACACGCTAGGGAGTGGTTTCCGGCATAAACTAAAAGCAGAAACAAACAGCACCAAAACATGGAGACAGCGCCCGGTAATAGTCGTCGACGGAAGGGGACACTTCTGGGAATTTGTTTTTTCGAGGGTATTTTTGTTATCGCGTGCCGCTTTGGTACGTTAAGACAAACCAAACTCGATATTGAAGAGACGCCTTCCGGTCGTCTACTTCGGCGGAAAATTGAGCGCTCCGAGACGCAGAGTCCCGGCGATGCACTAGCATGTATAAACAAGTAACGCCCCACGAGAATTCAACGAGCTTCTTGTTCTCTTTTGTTTCATCACAAGCAAATAGTGCCAGAAAGAAAACTTGCGCAGAGCGTGTTTCGTGAATTCTCCTAGTGTTGAATCGCAGGTTCGATGGGCTTTCTTGTGATCTGGGCCATAGTCTGGGCGTACGCACCTCGGGAGCCAGCGCTCGTGTAGCGGCGGAAGAACGTGCTTCTGTCGAAAGTCCTGAAACGGTCGCTGTCGTTTGACTGCTTGCGATTTCCAATCGCCATTTTGGGGCAACAGTCGAACACAGCGCCAAGGTACGCGATTTATGCCGGAGCCGTCGCGTCTCGGAATCCATTAAAGGAACATGACTCCTCCGGGTCCGGCACGAGAAGAGGCGATCGCTTCTCTCCCGGAAGCACATACGCTCCCACGCTCTCGCAGCACGAGTTAGACGTGGACCACAGGGCGATCAGCTGTATTGAAACAACAAGAGTGACGCACGACGGCTTCAATACCTGAGTGTAAAAGTCGCGGGCCGCATTTTTTTATGCTCGAAGTAATAAAACGACCGCCATGGGATATCTAAAAACGTGTTAATAACTCCACAAGTGTTGTCAAATCGAAGCAATTACAAAGCAGGTCAAGAGAGTAAATTTATAGAGTTGAATAATAGTTACTATCCAGATCAAAGCGAAGGCCAGACCTATATCGGTCGTTCATTTTCACATTATCTCAGTCCGACCTTCCATCACGCTGCATGAAACGTTTGTGAGTCTAGTCGGCACTTCTCAGTCTTACACTGAAAGGAGCCATGAAACAACTTTTCTACTTTCGCTAAATACTACTTAGAATCACTCCCTAACTTAATAACTGAATAAACTTGACTTGTTTTTTTTTCAAAGCGATCGATATCACAAAAAAATAATAAAAATAAAAAATGACCGCATCTCCACGTGGTGAATGATGTTGATTGGGGCGAAGCTCTGGTGGTGCTGATGATACTGATTTTATTGTTCATAGGTAGTGCTGATGGTGCTGATTTTTTTTATTGCTCATAGGTAGTGCTGAGTTCCGGGTTGCGTTTGGACTTCATTATTACTGCTTTATGGTCGGTGAAATGGAGAGCCAGTGGCTCTTCTAGCGGATTAGCTTGGATCCGCTAGAAGCCGTGGGAACGCATCTCTACCGCTTAAGTCAAGGTTCCATGTCAGAAAGAGAATGTGTGGTATGGAACGTGGTTATATACGCATTTGAGCATTTGACCGCAGCGCCCTCTCCTGTATAGACGTTGAGCGGCTACATGCAACGTTTCATCCATGACATCCCCAGCTCTGGAGTTATAAGCATCATCGCAGAGCACCCTACTCGTCCCGCAGTCGTGGCCGAGTGGTTAAGGCGATGAACTGGAAATCCATTTGGTCTTTCCGCACAGGTTCGGAATCCTGTCGACTGCGCAAACATTTTTCTTTTATGTGAGCACGGACGCCGGACGGACGGAAGGGACGGACGGACAAGGCTAGACCCTAAGGAGCTTCGTCCCTAAAATGAGAAATAGGACCCTTTATTATCTCAACTCGAAGCCAGAACAAGCGACAAACGTGTCCTGATAGCTATGCTATGCCGCCAACTTCATTCATAGCCACGCGCTGTGGTTTGCAAAGTAGAAAACGCATTAGAGTTTTGTTGTGTACTGCTATTCTCATCACCGCAGTGGTTCGACACGAGCCACTACCCGAGTGACCGCCGAGGCATTGATTGTTACGAGCCGATGTACAGTGCTCACGCAGTTCTCGTGTCCAGTCCATCAGCCGCGTTTGACTGTCGTCAGGCGGGTGGTTTCGATCCCACAATTATGTGATCAAGCCAGTGCGAAGGCAAGACTGAAAAGAAATAGTCCCCTTTTATTCTCGCAATTTCATCGCGACCAAGAAACTTCCGAATCAGTGGCGTCTGTGCGAGTATACATGCCTTGCACCTACGTCACATGATGACGTCGAACACCGGTATCTACCATGCTGGTGGTTGACTCGACGGCCCTTCGCAGCGAGAGCAATGGTAAACTGCGCCGCGCTCGGCTGTAGCAATTACCCCGTATCCCGATGATCATCCGATCGTTTCGTCGGCATGCCCCGCGACGGGACAGAGTGCCGTCAAGTTAGAGAAAGTACGAGCGGCAGGAAAGGGATGCGGCCGCGGATTATCGAGTTTGCGGGACGCATTTCATAGCGGCGAACGACGGCACTTTTCTACCGTTGTTTACGTTCGCGCACGCCTTTGCATCGGCTTTTGCTCGTTTGTGGTGTATAGGGCCTTTGGCCTTCGTTGCATAACGCCGTTTTCACGCTTCGAGCGCACCTTCAGGGCTCCCGGCCGAATCCGAACGAGTGTCGCGCCGCGAGCCCGGCCCGACAGCGATCGGTCGGCGGCGGCCCCCGTGTGCAAGCTTGCCGAGGCGCCAACGCCGGGTCATCGGTTCGTGCCGTCCGCGATACGATAACCTTTGCAAGGGGCGAAAGTATGTATGAAAGCCGGAGGAAACATCATAATATAAACCCTGAGACAATGAGAGTCTCTTGTTTCAGGGTTAAGTTATGTCGATAACATTGCATTGTTTACCAGTATTTCGCAAAATCGTAAAATTTTTCTACAAGCGACTCCTAGAGCCGCTTGTCAAATTATGAAGCGCGCAATTAAGCTTTTTCTTTTTTGCCGACACGGCATCCCTTCGCGTCAAAACTTCGTCGGCGGCATTGAAACTTTCTGCTCGTAGCGCGATCGCACCAATGCCGAAAAATTCCGCACGTACTGGATAAACGTCATCATCGTAAGCTCAGCACGTTTTTCTAAGTTCACGGTACCTTTGTTGAAAATATGGTGCATGTTAGCGCATGTCCGGGCCGTTAGCAGCATCCTACACCTTGGTAAGCGCATCCGCGCGGTGTGAAGTCAACCACCAGTATGGTGCAGGGCCCCGTCCACGCCCCGTCCTTCCCTAGATGTTCCCTAGCGTGACGTCACTTGCAAGGCATGTATACTTGGGCCAATATTCCAACCCAATATCGTTTCATGACCCCTTTAAAGGGCCCCTGAAAAGAAAAAAATATATGTTTTTTTTAACAGTTTATTTAATGCGTGTCAAAAAAATTAATTTCACGCGAAAAAAGAAATAAACAAAAGAAAAATATTGACGGCTCGAGACGCGATTTAGTCGCCAGCCACCTCCTTTCCACTTGTTTTCTCTCTCGGCATTTCGGGCGCGTGGAGGAGAGGTGGATCGACTTCGCCTTCACGACCGAGATGGTCATTCCGGAATGACCCGTGACGTCATGAACTTCCGCGCGCAAATTTCAAATAAATCTCTCGCGTCAATATTGCAGTAAATTTCTTTTTTGCGTAAAATTTATTTTTGACTTGCGGGTCCCAACCAGACTGTTTAAAATTTTTTTTTCTTCTCAGTGGTTTTTAACACAAGTGTTGTGGAAACACAAAACTACCTGATATACGCTGACGGGAACAACGAAAACCACGACGTAATGAACAACTTCCTCTTTCGCAGCACTTCTAAACTCTGTACCATCGTGAAAGAGCAACATCGTAAAATGAGGAGTTGCAGAAAAATATTTCTCATGGATTCTTGCGAGGAATGCCTCTGGCGAATGCACTTAATGATTCTTGAACTGCGTTATGGGCAAGCGATTCGTAGAAGTGATCGATGCCGCACTACACAAGAAGTGAGAAAAACATTTTGGATTATTCCCGCATTGTGAGTCCCGTCATGCTCAGCGAAAGAGGAAGTAACTTGCGCGCTGTAAGTGTGACGTCACTGCTCCCAACAAACCGTTGCAACGGGCGTTGCTGTTGACGAGCACATGGGACAGGATTTCGCTCAGAAAAAATCATCGTTCAAAAATCGGGCTTGGAATTCTAAGCATCTGAAAAGAATAGATATAGGAAGCCTAGATTTCAAACTTACAACGGCAGAAGTTTGTGGAGAATCGATGGTTTCTGAAA
>JAZHYW010064137.1:0-10656 GCA_037355805.1 Ixodes ricinus
GGCAAGTTCGTCTGCTTCTCGCGCAGGGGGTAGCGGTGACGTCAGAACGCCGAGCCCTGATTGGCTGATCGCGGTCCCCTATCTGAGCGTCGTCTGCTCTTTGGCAACGTCGTCTGCTCGCAACGTCGTCTGCGTCTTTCTTACCTTTCCTGCGACTTTTGCGCGGAGAGGCCAGATCACGAAAGTATCTTACGCCAAAATATGCGTAGACAAAACTTAAAAACAAATTCGTATCCACGAACCGAAATTTTTGTAAATTTTGCGCAGGTTACGACAAAAATCTACGACAGCTCCGAAGCTACGCACTTGTTACGATCAAATCAGCATGGCCGACAGCGTCGCGGTCGCGACGACCAACGGACGTTTATTTTCTACGTGCGCTTCTCCCGCGTCCCGACTTCAAGCAGCAAGAAAAAAGTAAAAGTACTATAACCAGACCACGACGAACAAGAACGCTGGATCCACAAACACCCGGGAAAAGCTCCAACGGCCACGATTCCACCGACACCGACCAAGCGAACTCGGCAGATAGGCCTAGCACACTCCGACTCGGTGACCGTCTGCCCACGACCGGCTGGCGTGCTGAAATGGAATGCGCCCCCGCGACCCTTGTGAACCCTTCCCGTATTATACTGTTGATCACTGACCTCAATTTTAGATTAAGAGGTCAATCTCTTCCTCTTGTCATCTCCTTGTTTTCCGAGGCAACGGTGACTCTCGCCGGTGAAAAAGCGGTGAATATCCGACAGACGCAGGAAAGGTAAAGGAGCCATCGCTTTGAACTAGCAGACGTAAAGCAGACGACGTTAACTGCGCCAACCCGCCGACGCCGTTAAAGAATGAGGAGTCTTGCCGCACACGAAAGGGGGAAACAAGTATTTGGGAGGAACTTGCGGACACTAACACGCTCACTCTCGGTTCTTAGCAAACAAACCTCGGCGTCTCGGGACACCTCGCCAGTGAGTACTTTGACTTCCCTCCTTGATGCGCGTCTGCTAGTTGTTCGACAAAAACAACGAACCGCTCGGGGATTATTTCGTCTGCCTTCTCTGAAAGGCGAAGTCGAGCTCGCTCGTAAAGACCTGCACTTCCGAAAGTCGCAGGAAAGGTAAGACAGACGCAGACGACGTTGCAGAGACGTTGTCAAAGGAGCAGACGACGCTCAGATAGGGGACCGCGATCAGCCAATCAGGGCTCGGCGTTCTGACGTCACCGCTACTTCCTTTCTCATGCGCGAAGACGAAAATGAGCCCACTTGCGAGGCGTATACGAAAGTAAAAGTCTCTTGATACTTCGTTTTACATGTAACGACAACCAATACGCATGACGAACACATCTCCGCCGGAACGGCACGGCGTCGTCCGTTCAAACCTCTACCAGCGCGCGCCGCCATTCGCTTCCCTAAATCTGCACCGTCACGCAGTCGGTGCTTCAAAGAATTTCGCTATTTGGAGGAGCTCTTATCTAGGGACTTTATACGAAAGTGCATCGCCGCGGCGCACGTCGTCTTTGAACCACCGACGTAAACCAAGCACGCACAGTAACTCTGCCGTGATGCAGCGCCTTTTTTCTTCTTCTTTTCTTTGCGCGATTGCCGGCAATGGCAAGCAAACCCACAAAAACACAGAGTGCCACGACATTTTTTTTTTGTCAAACGGAGCGTAAGACGTGACTCCGAAGTTGTTCAAAAGCTTCGAACATATCCGCAGTTCACTGAACAACGAACAATGTTGATTCATTCTTTTCCCACAAGTACTCCTGTATCGCAGGCGCGGAACCGCGAGCCAGGCCATCGAACGGCGCGTATACCAAAGCCGTTGCGCACCCCATGCATCCCTGACGTCGCAGATGACGCACTTTATTTCCGACTTCAAACATTTCCACCTTTGTCTCTTTTTTTCTACTTCTTTATTTGTTAAAATTACTCGAGAAACGCATTATTTAATTTCAGCATTCTGGTGACGGTTGCGTTACACCTGCTGTGTAAAAAACCAGGAACCGTATATGTCTTCATATTCGCCCTTTATGAGAGCGGCTTGTGGTGGCGTGTGCGGTAATGTGGACATTTTGAGAATTACATTTATCATCGATTCGGATAAAATAAATAAAAATAATGAAAGAACGTAGTACGCATACACAAGAGCGACTATAATGAGCTACGCTTATATAGTATCGGCATTCCGTTACCCGATCTGCTAACGCGCCGCCATATTGGTGCTATAGAGCAGAGTAAACGCAACTGTCAATTGTCACAATAAAAACAAAAAACAAAAAAAAACTTTTTAGTTCTAGACATGGTGGTAGTAAGCTAAAGTGATATCGTTTCGCTCTGTCGCGAACTGTACAGTACACTGCATGCGCAGCGGGTGTGATCCCCTGTTAGAATTAATAGAATTCATTAAAAGAGCAAATAACAAGACTGAAAAGGGAATAGTTGAAGCGTATTTTATAAAGTCCTCAGGTGACAACTGCGTCAGACGCCTTCGATTTTACTGCACTGAATGACAGGAAGTTTCGTTTCTAGATGGTTTTGTGAAGACGCGTTGAACTGATACGAATGCTTAAATCATATTGCTTTCTGTTGTTTGAGTTTATGGGCTGCTTTTATCACAGGGGGTTGGCAGGACGGGAAAGAGTGTTCACGCATGCGTGCTGGGTGGTTTCCCTCGATTAAATCAGCTGAAAGTTAGCGCTAGTCCGTGTCGCATGTGTCTCTTCTTCGTCCGTGTTTTTTGGCGCTTTTAAGTCCTCTAGATCACAATGAATCAACTAGCCCAATCCAAAATTTTAACCTAGAAACCTACTTTTTTTTTGACCCACCATTGTTGCCAGTTTTGATATTCGTTTCCTCACTGAGGGTAACAAAGACGGCCCTTCGCAGAGAAACGATCGGCGCAAGCCATCGATGAAGGCTTGCGCGTATACTGCTGCCCGCAAACGGATCCTGTTTAAATCTGGTGTCAGTCTTCTTTCAACGGCACCGACTTCCCTCCTCCAACATCCTAAACTAATTGAAATGCGATGCAGGGTCCTCAGGGGACCCCACGCTGCGTTAGCGCCCAAAACTCAAGAAAAATTACACCATCTTTTCGAGGGGAACCATGGGGTGATGCGAAGCATCGTGTTGGTTCCGAGGAAAGAGTCAGTTGCGTGCTGACGTCGAGAGATGGCGCCACCGACTGCCCTAGCGTTATCCCCTACGCGAGCCTTCGTCGCGGCTCGCGGCGAGAAGGCTTAAAACGCTCGCCGCTCGCCGTTTATTTTTTTTCACACTTGAAGGAGAGGAGACTAGAGGAGAGTTGCGCGTGCGCGCGCGGTGTGAGGAGAAGCGAACGCACGCGAGGCCAAGAAGTGCACGCAGCTGGTAGAGAGAGAGAGCGGAGAGAGTAACGCGCAGCTGTTGGAGAGAGGAAGGAGGAGAGTTGCGCGCGCGTAGTCTGAGTGCGGACTACAAGGTCTCGGGACATAGACCCGAGCAAGAGATGCTCCGCATCTAAAAACACTTATATATACGAGCGTGATCATGCTCATCAGAAACCGGGGAGCAAGCTACCATCTCGCAGAACCACTTCGCAGAAATTGACACCATGTACCCATTTCAGGGGCCCTATGGTACACGGCGGGAACAAGCGGGGCAGGGAATCCGGGACACTGCCGCTGTGTGCGATTGGTCAGCGCTGACCAATCGCAGACGGTGGCCCTGTCCCGGACTCCCTGCCCCGCTTGGTTTCGCCGTCTAGCATAATAAGGCGCCAGCTAACATTGCGTGGCCGCGTCACGTCAAGTTCTTTGCCAAGTTTAGCGGGGAAATTGATGTCCCGTACCTTGGGGTCACGTGACGTCAATATATCTGCTAATTTTAGGAGCTAAATTGAAACGCTTGAGGTTACGTGACGCGTCAATTTCCCTGCTAATTTTAGGGGGAAAATTGACATCGCGCGAGGTCGCATGCCGTGATTACGTGACGTTGTCACGTGGCTTCTTTTCTCCCGCCATATTTCGCGAGAAAATTGACGACACGTGACATTTAGCTAGGAATCTGACGCGACGGTTCCTCGTGACAGTTTTCTCGTGGAATTCGGCTGTTTAAACCCATTTTACGTTAAAATACAAACGACGAAACATATACGGGCATTCTTTACTTACTTTATCAGGAAGATGGACCAAACCCAGCTGAGAAATCCCTGTAGGAAGATTTCAATGCTTTAGCCATACTCAGAGTAGAAAACGGGACGTCAAGGGGTGGGAAGGACAGGGGGTAAGGCATAAAGGAATAATCAAGACGTTTCGCTCACTTCACCGTAAAAACGCACACTTCCGGGGTTTTCTGTCGACTAGTCTAGTACACACAAGCACCTTTCTCATTAACTCTAAAACATCGAAGCAAGTCAAATACACGAGGGAGTGTCAAAGAGTAATGCCTGTGGCCCTGTGCGTTCATAACCTTTTTATAAGGCGTCTTATATTAATATGCTTTGTATAGGTATATTATGCGCACGACGATACTCTAGAAAGAATAAACAATTAACACTGCGACAACACAACCACATCTTTATGAAAGATCTGGTTGTGTTGTCCCAATGTTAATTGTTTATTTTCTTCATCCATCACTTGAACCAACACGCTCTTCTCCCAAGCACAATACTCTACTAATCTGTTTTTTTTTCTTGTTTTCAGATTGACGAATGAAATCATGGATGAGAACCTGATGCACAGAGCCGTAACTGAGTTTTGACGAAAAAGGACTGTTCGGCTTTTGAGATCCCCAGGCGCCCCAGAAATCTGCAAGATGATGTTGTAATGGATGTGAGCAACGTCAGGCGTTGGGGTCTTGAGTTCAAAGGGAGAGGAACCAAAATCGTTGACAAGCAAATGAGTGACGTCAACTTCAGTCAGTGGTGCAGGGAGTTTCAGGTGTTTCCAAACTGGTTTCGAGGCGACAAAACGCTGGAGGCATTGAACGTACCGGGGACTATGTGGAAGGGTAACCTCTAAACAGAGGACACTTTTGCCAAAAGAAAGATACGTAACTCTTTTTCAATCTTTGCATTATTTCAACATTTACAAATCAACGGGCGTTACTATTTGACATCCCCTCGTAGTGGAATAGGAAAGTCCCTGGTACACACGTCTGTGCTCAGAAAACGGCAGATGAAACCACAGAAAGAGCTCTAAATTGCATTCTGGAGGTGACATTTTCATAGCATGTTTATTTGTATGAAATGCAGCGAGTATGCAATTTTTTCGGTCTCCGTGCTGCTTTCGAAATTCCGTTTCCACGAAAAATTTTTCTTTTAAGTTATTCTGTCAAATGTTTCTATAACGCATACCCGAGTGTGCCCAAGCGTTACATTACATTCGTGACATTGTAGTGACGTTATGGCAACATTTGGTGCTATTAGGGTAGCGTCGGCTGTGTCTCAAATTATGAACCAATCACGAATAATTATTCGATTTCCGGGCTTTTTTGTGTTTGTTTACGCTGTCGATTGACCAACCAGAACATTCCCTACCTCTACTACTTAACAATTAGGCATATTCGGTGACATTGTTTTTATTTATTTATTTGTTTTAGAAATGTTAGCTTATGGCACCAGGAATTGATTGTTTCAGACGAGCAGAATAATTACCTTAACTTATGTGTCGGTACAACAGACGAATCTAAAGTATAGTCGTGGAGGATATGAAAAAACACAGACGAGCGCCTGGCCTCAAAAACATTTAGTGCTAACGAAGAAAAAAAAATGCTGAGCTATCATTGAGGCTATTGTGTGAACGAGCGGCATTTCAGCGGCTGTTCGATTTTTGTGCTTACTCCCCACTTGATTGGCAAACGATTGCTGAGTTAACACCGATAGAAGTGGTGCTTGGTGAAATAAAAAAACCGCTTATCGTCATCTAATTGCTCAACCTGCCGACCCGTTGGATTCAGCCACGCGTGATTTTGCCATTTGTCGCAGGACGCCTCTGTATTCGGTGAAATCGGCATGAACTCAGTAAGAGCACGTGATGACAACAATTTAACGCTGAAGCCTCGATGATGCTTGAGCTTTCTTCTAATAAAGAGCGCGACAGGTATTGTAAGCCACGCGCTTGCCTGGGCTTTTTCATATCGTCCGCGACATGTAGTATACCTGTCACTGTGACCCTCAGTTGTTTTCCCGCCACCGGTGAGTTCACTTACTGTCTCGTGCCGTATTACAGTCTCAAGGGATTCGAGGCTTTCGTCCGCTTCGAGTTCTGTTCGATTTCCGTAAATGAGCTGGGACCACCTTCGAAAGAATGTGACACCAATCACCATGTATGTTCTTGGTGGTCTATGCGGAGAGCAATTCGTCTGCTCCTTGCACGGGGGAAACGAAAATCTAGATGGCGCTTCAAGCGACGGGAGGCGGACTGAAGTGAGTGAGGGGGGGCACCCCCTTCCGCAAGAGTTCCGCAACTGAGGTCATTTTGTAACGTTGCGCAGGTGTTGCGGTGACGTCAGAACGACGCCGAGTTCTGAATGGCTTTGATTGGAAGAATAGGGGGTAGGCCTCAATGCCACATGCCTTAAGATCTACCCACTATTTTTTTTAAATCAGCCAATAAGAGCTCGGCGTTCTGGCATCATCGCAACCCCTGTGCAAGAAGCAAATGAACTTGCACTCCGCTTTGAAAGCAGCGTTATGTATGCAGTATGCACCACAAAAACGATTTGCAAGTAGAAAAAAATATTAACGATTTTGGGAAATTCATTTTGTAGACGGTTGATAAATAGGCGCCCTTGGGGAATGTGCATGCTCAGCACTGACGTCATACCAGCGTTGGTACGAACCATATCTTGCAAGTTGCAACACAGTTTATGAGATTGCGATGCGCGTTTTACAACGCGCTAAAGCTGCTTGTAGTGAACGGTGAAATGAGGGTGATGATTTTGTTAATATGGTCACCTCCGTTCACCCAATCATCGTTCGTAATGTGGGTACTAGACCCAAATGAATGTATTTACCATTTCTGAAAACATTCTCTATACAGTGGGATATCCATATTAGTGGGATAACGAGACATGCCTTTATTTGTGTTAAGACGCATTTTTAATGTAGGGTCCATTTTGGCTCCACTGAATGGAGGTCGTCCTGAAATATCGGAACGATAGATGGCAAAACTCAACAAGCCGTTTTGAATTTCGCTGCCTCAACTAGCTCTTTCAGTACAGTTCTTGGATTGCCATATTAATTTCTTTCTAACTTAAAGCCTTGCGAGCTTTTTTTTAATTATTATTTTGGTATATAGTAATAAAATCGCACAAGGCACTCACTTTTGGTCGTCTCTATTGTGGAGCAGCGCCATTCTGCTGTAGTTCTTAGCAGTTCTATTGAGAACACTGTACAACGTGATGAGGCTCTGAAAAAAAGATACTGCAAATCAACAAGGTGGACAAAAATAAATGCTTAGGCTCTCGTCAAAGTCTTGCGACAAGGTCAAAGTAAAAATCTGACGTTATATGTTTTTGTTTTATAAAATCGCCCCTGAAGCAGAAGATAAAATAAAAATAAATATAGTTGTTACACTGCAGGGCTATCCAGGAAGAGAAATCAGATTTCAAGTTCTTATTTCAAATACTAAACTGTGAAAGACAGAAATGCATTCCGTACATCAGTGGTTAGAGGAAGGTTAAACGTTCTATGGCCCTTGAGGTGCTTTGCACTTAACACAAACAGTATTGCGCAGGTCGTCAAAACGGCAGTCCACTTCTTGCCTTCCGCAAATCAACGGGCTCCTAGTTATGTAATTCACAGCTAAAACAACTCTTTTCCAAAAGGCTGCTGCGCATGCCCAAAAAGATGCGAGCGCCCCCATGCAAGCTGAAAGCAAAATGGCTGTACAAGCCCTTTTTAGCAAGCAAGAACCGCGTGGCGGGTCGCATTGTCTCCCATAATGGCAGCGCACTGTATCGTCAAAGGCTGCAAAAATTAATTTTACAAAAACAAAATTGCCTATTTTTTTTTTTTTTTCGATCGGATAAGCATATGTTTCGCAAAGAAAGAAGCTTGGATAGCTGTCATGAAGAGAAGGAAATCAAACGGCTCGCTCAGCCGAGAGAGCAACGCAGACCTGCAACGCGCATTTTATCACGGTTACGTCGATTTGTAAACTTCCGACAAGTCTTCCATGCACCACTAACCTCTGTTTTGCACCTTTTTTTCCAGCCTCGAACCCGACATTTCGTCGTTTTTGGCGCACTCCGGTCCGCAGATCGTCAATTCGATATCTCCAGATATGTCAGTCAACAAGGTTCTAAAATGTTTTGAAGCTTCCTCTATCCATCTGATATGCGGAATGTGTTTCTTTTGCAGTTTGTTTGAAATAAAAATATGAATTATATGCTCTATTTTTGAATAGCCTTGATTCAACCCCAAACTGTAGTAACGGAACTCACCACCCACATTACGAAATTGATTAGGAGGTTTTCTGGAATGCCTTGGTAGCCGGGAGCGAGGGTAACCGAGAAATTCGCCTTCTTGAAGAAGTTGCACTTGATGAGGGTGCGATCCTCGAAGAGCATGAATTCATCGCTTTGCCAGGGCTTTTGGGTCATTTCTTTAATGTATTGGAATAAAATCGTCCGCCGTGAAGAAATTACCTGTGGAACAGTGGCATTCGATGTAATTTATCCTATTGCAGTACCCCCCCCCCCCTTGACCGGCATTACAGAGGGGGTGGGCACATGATCACACGCAATAAAAAAATACACAAGCAAAAACAAAAGCAATACAAAGCAATAAAACAAAGTGACGAGACATTTTCAAACATATAATTCTAGACGTTTTAAACAAATCAAGTGATGGTACTGATGTTAAAACTGACGGTAAGTGGTTCCACTCTTTTGATGTTCTGGGAATAATCGAGATGGGCAGAGGTATGGCACGGAGGAAGTCCAACTTAAATTGACGATCGATTCGTGAAGAAATGCAAGATGAGTTCAGCTAGTAGTCTTTCTTTTAGGTCAGGAATAGAATAGACTCTATTCTATTCCTAACCTAAAAGAAAGACTACTGCTGAACCCATCTTGCATGAGTGATAGATTTTGTAAAAGAGGCATATAGTCATGAACATTTAAAGGCCCGTTCACACTCTTGCGACCGAGTACGACCGAGAGAGACCAGACCGGTTTTAAGCCTCTTGCGATCTCTTAGGACCGGATGCGCTACAGCTGAGCTGGTCCTAAGAGATCGCAAGAGGCTTAAAAACCAGTCTCGTCTCTCTCGGTCGTACTCGGTCGCAAGAGTGTGAACGGGCCTTAAGGCTCGTTCACACCCTTGCAACCGAGTATGACCGAGAGAGACAAGACCGGTTTTTAATCCTCTTACGACGTCTTAGGACCAGCTCCGCAGCAGCGCGCCCGGTCCTAAGAAGTCGCAAAAGGATTAAAAACCGGTCTCAATCTCTCGGTCACACTCGGTCGCAAGAGTGTGAACGGGCCTTACGACGCAACAAAGAGGAGGTAAAGATAGGCTGAATTTCATGGATGTTACACTAGCTGTACGACGATAATTGCAAAGAATGAAGCGAACGCTGCGATTTTGAACTGACTCCAGGTTAGAAATGAGTGTTGATTGACCAGGATCCCAAATAGCGGCTGCATAATATCTAGTTTAGGGCGGACCAGAAATTTATATAGTAGCAACTTAAGTGATACGGGAGCTAAAGGAAAGTTACGTTTTAGGTATCCTAGCATGGAAGAGGCTTTAGCAGTTCTCTGATCGGTGTGGATTTGACAGGATAAGTTATAAGTGATGTGTAAACCAAGGTATTTATAGGAAGTAACAGTTTGCAAGGAACCGTTATTAGGTGGAAGGCAGTGTGTTTTCGACGAAAAACTCATTGATTTACATGTATCTATGTTAAGGGTCATGTGCCACTGATTACACCATTCTGAAACAAAATTTAGGTATTTTGAAGAATAAATGTGTCAGAGTCATTATTAATTTCGCGATAAATGACACAGTCGTCGGCGAATAGGCTTAGAGATGACGAAACACACAAGGGTAAGTCGTTGATGTAACTGAGAAATAGTAAGGGCCCTAGGATGTAACAGAACTTATAGGGAATTAGAATTATTTCCAGATACAAATTGGGAGCGGTTCGTTAAAAAAAATATTTAATTAATGTTAGCATGTTAGAGTCGAGATGGAGCTTGTTGCGGGGAACTTTTTCAAATGCTTGGCAGAAATTCAGAAAAAAATACAGTAAAGAATGGAGAATAAATTGTTAGTGAAGACTAGAAGTTGAGTTTCAGAGGAAAGAGATTTGCGAAAGCCATGCCGTGATGAAGAAAAGAATGAGTTAGGATCGAGAAATGTATAGGTGTGCATAATGTGCTCTAAGATTTTGCAAGGAGTGCTTATTAGAGAGATGGGTCTGTAATTACTAGGAGAGTGTTTATCGCCTGATTTATGAAGTGGAACCACTTTACCAATTTTCCAGTCATCAGAGAGATTACCGCTAAAAAGTGATTGCTCAAAAATCATAGAAAGAAACATGGCACTGTGTACTTTAGTACCTTTCAAAAACTTAGAACTAACGTTATCAATACCACATGATGAAGACACTTTTAGATTTTCTATTAATTTCCCAATCCCATCAAAACTAAAAATAAGGGCATCCATAAAA
>JAZHYW010064143.1:0-31365 GCA_037355805.1 Ixodes ricinus
TCGGCGCAGCGCGTGCTTCAGCGCTGTCGATCCGGTCGATCTTCGTTCTCTTCTCGGTCTGGCCCAATATATGCCGGCAGGATGGGTCTAGGGGGATTGGTGGCCGAGTGGGCTAGCGCCCAGCAGCTCGGAGCACGTGGAGCAAGAGCCTGCGCTGCAGGACCCAGGAATCCTGGGTTCAATACCCACTTTACAATAAAGAAAGAGGGACATTGAAGACAAACAGACATGACAGGCTTTCGAAAGCCTGTCTTGTCTTTTTTGTCTTCAATGTCCCTCTTTCCTTATCGTAAATTAGAAACCAACACGCTCAACCATCTACAATCCCCACCCCTGCCCGTTTCGATCTGGCGAGTTAAAGCCTGTCTCAGGTGTGCGTTCTCAGGCATTTGCTCGGCACAATTTTTTTGCCCTGAAACTTCTCAAGCTTCCGAAACTTCCAAGCCTTCCAAGCTTCCAAGGGCAGTGCTGTCTCGCCAGACCTGTACTCTAAGATGCCTTCCTCGGATGTGTGTTTGTGTTTGTCTCGCAAGTAGCGTCAAATGCTCCGGTGCACTAGGCACGTGTCTCGAGCGGCCCTTGGAAGCTAATGGCGGCAGTGAACCTGCTCGTGGCACGTGTCTTGCACGTTTCTGCAACAATGGTTGGCGGTACTTGTAAGCGTGAATTTTATCGAGGGACTTTAACTGTATCCGGTAGCGTCACATCCGAATCGGGAAAGGGAACCAAACGAATCAATGCTCGCCGAAAGCGGCAAATCGGGTTACAGTCGCAAACGAAGCCATCGAGACAGGCACCCTTTTCTGCTTCGAGACGAGATAGCAAAAATAACGAAGATAAAGTTAATTATTCTTTTAAAAGAAGCCAAATTATTGGAATGATTTGTCGAGCCTGCGCAAGGTCAGTTGCTCTTGGACACGGGCTGCACCAACTATCCATACATTATTTTTTGTGCAGCGGTGTATTGACACGTTACTACATTGCCGTAAAAAAAAAGTGTATAGATAGTGATACAGCTCGACACTTGAACACGCATTACAACTTCAAGGGGGAGGGCGCAATGAGAATACTGAGGATTCCAAAAAAAGGTAATAACAATAAAACAGAATATGAAAAGCGACGCTGGCAAGCCTACTTGGGATCCTCGTAAAATGGCAACACTTCCTCGGAAATACAAACAAAATATATATTGAAATTTGACGCGTGTGCGGGCAGCACCACACCGATTTATTAATCTGCCCTTCCATTCATTTTATAATTCAAGATTTTGTAAGCTGTGTGGAGGTAATGTTCATAGTTCTAAAACTATCGTCAAGCCGCTCGTGTTTACACACATCTCAGAGAGTCAGAATTTATATTGTTGACGCATACTGCGTGCTCATTGTAGCATAAATTAATCGAAAAAGAAGTTAACAAAGCTCGCGCGCGACCCAGGTAAATAAAAACGCCAGTTTCCGGCGCTATGTGTTGTTCAATCCTCACCCCTGCCCGTTTCGATCTGGATGAGCATCGTACCGGCGTGCAATCGTGTATCACTATTGCGTGGTGCACGTTAAAGACCCCAGGCTAGTGGTTGTACTGCGCTGGCTAAATTGCTCACCTACAGCGATTGACTCGTCGCAAATTTGAAATGGCTGATCAACTACACGCTGTATTAATATCCACACAACCCCAATTATTATTATTTGGGCTTTAAAGGGATACTGAACTAAACATTTTATGTGTCCAGTAATAAGTGGCGCTCGATCTTTCCACGAGCCAGCAGCAACCAGCGTGCGCGAGCACACGCAACGAAATGGACGTCATATTCCTTCGTTCACGACAGTGAAATGTACAGGCTCCGGGAAAAAGAAGAATAAAGACATGCTTCTCGTCCCCTCCAGTGAACGCTACGTGCTTGTTAGTACCAATTAATCGTCTAGCCTTTTACACCAGACCGCACTGTGGAGATGAAAAGCCTGTCTTTATTCTTCTTTTACCCGGAGATGACGTCAATTTCGTTGCGTGTGCTCGCGCACACCGGCGGCTGTTGACTCGTGGAAAGATCCTGCGCCGCTGATTATGGACACTGAAATGTTTAGTTCAGCATCCCTTAAAGGGGTACTCCTGCGATTGTTATAGCTACCCCAACTGACTATTTTTAAGAATCACCGGTCTTTACTCTTTCCGGTACGCTATTTAGTAGCGCGAAATTCAAAACAGTTGCTCTGAAATCGGCAAGTGAAAAATGACGCCAAAGCCAACATTAAAATACACCCGAGCTTTTCAGGGCGTGATGTCAGGAGAAGGCTGACTCGCAGGTAGAGCGGGCAGTCTACAAATTTACTATGCCGAGCATTTCGTGCTTCTGTGCGGGTGCTGGAGCGAGCTTTCATAGCATCCATTGGATACCATGAAACTGCGTGTAATCAGTTGGTAAATTGGAACAAAGTCTACAGTCCAAACAGTGAACCTCTGCCTTCCCCTTACGTCACTTTTTCATTGTTGCCAGTAGAAAATTTCATTATGAAAAACATGGTGAGGACCGAAATTGTAAATTCAGTAACTTCGTGAGAAAAAAATATTTTTGGCCTAATGTTTGGGTAACTATTTCTAGTTATGTATGTGTGTTTAGCACATTTTCAGACAAATCGGGGACTATGAAGAAAACGCCGGGGTGCCCCCTTTCGCCGGGGTCACACCGCTTACACATATAAGGGAGTATTTACTGGCGGCCATAGCTGTGTGCGGTCGAATGTCTAGAGCGCGTGCTGATGGCGAGCTTCCACAGTTCTTTTGCAACGTGCATTCCTGCACCATCAAGAGTGCCGGTCTTAGCAGCCTATTGATGTGAGCTCGATCTGAGCATGCGCTCGCAACAGCACCCACAAATATGGCGTCCAGTGAATACTCCCTATTCCAAAGTCAGTCTGCGTACATATGCGAACGCGAGTCACCTCGATCGTGCTTCGAATGCCGCATGGCAATGAGTTCACGAAGAAACTTGGCACGCGGCATTCGAACCACGGATATTGAGGTGACTCGGTTTGCAGACGATATAATGCAGCAGTGTTACGCCCGGCTTTTCGAGAACAGCACGGATACTCTGCGTGGTCATTTATGCCGTTTCAGCTTGGGTCCAGACGCAGTTGATGCTACGAGGCGAGCTTTTGGCTATGAATAGTGCTGAGCAGTGTCACGAGCGCGCGTGCTTGGTAGGGACGGTGAAAGCCCGGAGTGCTCGATACTTCTAAGCATCGTCTGCAGCTGCGAAGTATAGTGGCCCTAGGCGGAACTTCGCCTGGTTTACATTGACTTGAAGGCACATGGTTTACATTGACACGTGGTTTACATGGACTTCAAGGCAGTGGCCATTGTCGTGGCCTTGCTGCTTAGCGCTCTCGCTCTGCAGCGGCCATTTTGCATCGCCGGCTTTGTTCTTCTTGGAAAGAACAAGGAAGGATGAACACCAGCACGGTAGAGAGACAATCTTGAATCGCAGTAACGCTACAACAAAAGTCGGTTGGTGGTCGCGGGAGGCCCGTCCGCGGGAAGTAGACAGTCTGATCAAAACACCGTGTGAGTCGGTGTTACACGTATACAGATCTGAACCAAAAATACAGTTAGCAAGGATCTTATCACGTTTATACACGTAGTATGTCTTATACATACAGTACACTAAACACATTTGAATTAATTTTACAGTCTTTGGTTGGTCGCGGAACGCCCACCCCGCGGGAAGAATTTAGGTCATAAAATTATGTCAATCCGGTTTAAATATAAGAGTTTACTTTCGGATGACGACAACTAATATTCGTGAAATTTTCACCAATCAGTTTAATAAAGAAAAAAAAACGTTCACGCAGTACAACATGGTGCAAAATGCTTTCACATTTTAAAAAAACTTTGCGCAACAATTTCGGCAGCATTTTTTTTTTTGTGGATTAAATTTTGTATTGAAAAGCTCGGAAAACATTGGTGGATACGAAAACGCATATACCTCATAAATCCAACATTCTCCGCAAAAAAGAATAAAAAATCTTTTTTTTTTTGCGTGTATTGTATAGTGACAAGAGGTGGATATCTATCAGGGAATGTTATTCCCATTTTTTTTTGTTCCTACCCCGTAACACAGAAGCACGCCTCCCGAAATGCAAGGCACGATATTGACGAAAGTGGCGTGAGAAATCATCTCAAAGAAAGAAAAAAAAGAAAGCAGATAAACTGAGGCACCCTCACAAGAAGTATTCCCACACGCGAAGACCAAGTTTCCACCACTTATCTTCCATCAATATATACGGCTTTGAAGAAACTCGATTCCCACACTGTCGCCTTCGCTCAATGTCTTCTTCTCCACTCCGCTCAACACCCAAGCTGACAGTGCGGTGAAAACCACGTGTTAATTTTGGACCAATCGTACTCCCTCTTTTTTATCACGTGATCACGCTCTCTCGCAGAAGGCAGGGTCAGGTGACGCAGAGGAGGTAGTTGATTGGTTCGTCGAGCACGTAACTTCCACCGCACTGTCAGCTTATAAGGAGAACGGTGTACTATAGTTCTGAGCTAGTTCTAGCTCATCTCCGACAGTAAATTGAAATAAACTGCTTACAGTTCGCTTCGTCCCCCCAGCCGCCGCGCCCCCCCCCCTTCTTTTTCTTGACTTAGCTCATGTCCTTCCTTTTAGCCTTTCTGAGTGTCACTGTTTAAGATTTTGTTCGTTTTTGCTTCCTCTTCTCGAGCGCACGCCTGATTTGAACCTATTTGGACCTATTGGGATCAACGTTACGAGTTTATATTTTCCTTTGCTCTCACACACTTTTTCGAGACAATAGCCGCGTGTCGCAGTATACGTAGAGAGCCTCAGAGGAAAAAATAAATATACATTTATATAAATTTTAGATGGGTTCTTAGAGAAGCATTACCACGATTATAATGCAGAATCCTTTATTTTCGGATTTTATTTCCGACGACCGCCGCGCGTAGAAAGACATAGAGCGAAAGTTTACCATCGTGGCGTCTCCGAGTGGTCTAGCCAACGTTATTAGATTAGCTCAGTTACGGAACTACTCATAGACGCTGCTTGCACGGGCAGTACACCCCCCCCCCTCGACTCACCACGACTCGCGCCCGTCTCGACGCGCCGGGCGGCATCTATGGTAACTGCAGTGTATTCTGTGAAACGGCACGTTTCGAAGCGCAGCGTCTAGATGGCGTTCCACCGTACTCTATGGAACACACAGTTCGTAAACGAAAATCTAGATGGTGCTTCAAACAACGGGAGGCGGACTGAAGTGAGTTAGGGGGGAGTATCCTTCTGCGGGAGTTCCTCAACTGAGGTAATCTAGTAACGTTGATTCTAGCGCACATCAGCTCGGAGCACGTGGAGCGAAAGCTCGCGCTGCAGAACCCAGGATCCTGGGTTCAATCCCCACCCTACCCGTCTCGATCTGGATGAGTATCGTACCGGCGTGCGGTCGTGTATCACGACTGCGTGATGCACGCTAAAGACCCCAGGCTAGCGGTTGTACTGCACTGGCTAAATTGCTCATCTACTGCTGAGAGACAAGTCGCTCGTTGAAGACAAACTAACTTCAAGGCTGTAATAAACATACCCGCAACTTTTTTTTTTTTTAACCATCGTGGCGTTTTGTGACATTTTGGAGCCGCATACCCGCCAAGTGAAACCGCCCTATCGGAGACATGCACGACCGAGATTCGCCGCTATGGTCGCTTGTCCACAATTGGCGAAACGCCCACTACGGCGTTTTTATTAACAATCATCATCGTCATCATCATTATACGTTTATTAGACACCCGCCTTCTAGGCGGGGAGGGGAAAGGGGGAAAGGAGTTGTGCGTGATGACGATGAGA
The DNA here is from genome assembly GCA_037355805.1 of Ixodes ricinus. Taxonomy (NCBI): domain Eukaryota; kingdom Metazoa; phylum Arthropoda; class Arachnida; order Ixodida; family Ixodidae; genus Ixodes; species Ixodes ricinus. The sequence goes on from JAZHYW010064143.1 coordinate 5,852, forward strand.
TGAACCTACCGAACCTGAAGCCCTTCGATGTGTTTGCATTTAACCGAACCCGGAGGATCGGATGAAGTCGATAAGTAAAGGCTGGTTTCCACGAATTTCACTGGTTCCTGGGAAAGTAGCGCCGTTGCATTCCCTGCCCGCTAGCCATACACAAACAAATACCAACATACAGACGACCAAACCTCGCAAGGTTATCTTGGCTCATCGGTCTCAGCTGTCACGACAGTCGCCATTACGGTCCATTCAATCTTCGAAGCTTCGAACGGGCCGTTCTGAAGCAGTCGCGCCAAGATCACTATCGTATCTAAAGTCTTACCTCGCGAATAAAAGCGTCTTCGGCACTGTGTTTGCAATCCACTTATCAATCGTGCTTACTTCCACAGACCTCTTACAATGGATCCATGCACGCATCGACTCCTGGCTTGCGTCCGCGTCGACGCTAGCGCCTAAAAGGCTCGTTCACACAGTAGCGTCGACTGCGTTGCGCTGCGTTGCGTCGTGCAGTACAGCGCCTCCCCATTGGCTCGTCGTAAGGCTCGCCATAGCGATTGCTGGACACGGCAAGTCTCAACGAGACCCAAGTGGTTGCAGATCGCACTCCAACGCAACTGTGTGAACGAGACTTAACTGAGCCTGAGAACACAAAGGTGCGTGCGTCTACAGCTATGCCGAAGTAGACCCTTCGAGCTGCACTGCGTTTACCACTTCTAGCGGAATGATAATTCATTAACAATCTCGTCATGGGCAGACTTTGATCTACAGGGTGTCTCAAAAGAAAATTTACACGGTCTTTTTTACCACAAAAATAAACTAGGCATTGCCGAACGCTCATTCTCCGCCCAAAGGTAGAGCTAGAGGTCACAACCAGATGCCAAAGTTTCAGCCCGATCCGATAACTTAATCAAAAGTTATAAGTGATTTTCTGAAAACTTCAATGGGAATGTAGCCCATTTTTGCCCGTTTTCGGTTTGTGGTGCCATAGAGCCCATGTGTTTGAAAACTCCGTCGGCCGCCATTTTACCATTGAAATTTTCAGAAAATCACTTATAACTTTTGGTTAAGTTATCGGATCGGGCTGAAACTTTCGCGTCTTGTGTGACCTCTAGCTCTACCTTTGGGCGGAGAATGAGCGTTCGGCGATGCCTAGTTTATTTTTGCGGTAAAAAAGACCGTGTAAATTTTCTTTTGTGACACCCTGTATACTATATGGTATTGCCGCAGCCCAACCCTCCATGATAAACCATGTACGCCTTCCGCTCCCAAACAATAATCGGTCCGGCTGCCGTAAAAGAACGAGGAATGGAGTTGTAGGCGAAGACGGAGCATCAATTAGGTAGCGCCATTCGCGGCAAACTTTCCCGTTTTCTTTTTTTTTTTTTAGCGGTAGACAAACTAAAAGTTGACCGGCGTACTTCATACTTCCCTCACTACGACTTATCCTCCCTCCTGGGGCTCTTGAGAGGAACGCGTTGGTAAGTAGGAGTACAGTGTAAGTAGGAATGTATACTCTGAGATACTCGGAAAAGGGGGTGAGTCGTAGGTGGGGAGGGGTAACGGAACGTATTCATTTTTTTACAAAGAAAGGGGGCGTTTCGGAGGTTGGACAAGGCAGCGCTCGCCTCCTGGTGTCATTTTTATGTTCTGTCGTTCTGTCCCTTCCATCTTCAGCGATAGCTCTTATGGGCTCTTCCCATTATTGGAAACGACGTCCGTCGTCGATGTACTGATAGTAGTATTTGTTGTTGACGTTGTAGTTGGTGTAATAGGGCGTACGGCGTGCGTCGCGATATAGACCCTCCAAAAACTGCGCCCTCTCACGGTCGGTCTGAAAATACTGCAAAGTGGGGTGCACAAAAGACGCCATCAAAATGGCAAGTCTGACCACGTATATGCAGTCTCTTGGAAGTGAGTATTATATCAGTTGAAGACTTGCCAGCTTGTTGGTGTTTTTTGCGCACGCCACCTTGCAGTATTTTCAGATCTACCGTGAGAGGGCGTAATTTTTGAAAGGATAAATTTGCCAACTGCTTGAGAATAAAAAAGTCGCCTGTCGCTTTCGGGAATCCAACGTAAATTCGTTGCGTGTGAAGCGGGAGCGTTTCCACCAGCGTTGAAGGCATTACCGAAAAAAGTAACGAAATACGTTACTCATTACTTGTAAATAAAAAAACGGCGCTACCGACCTACGTTACCTCAGAAAAAAGGAACGCACATTGCAGTTACTGTTACCGTTAAAAAGTGACGCACTTTACTTTTGCATTACTTTTTTAATTATGAATGAACACGTTTCACTCTTTTGACGTTACAGGTATGCACAAGCGCCATATTTCAAGAAACATTATATGTCCATCCGGAAACTGGACGCAATTACCTTATCTTTTCTGCTGTTCCACCTAAATACTCACGAGAAAAAAGCGAAAAAATAGCGCAAAATACTAAAACAATTATATGGTTTTGAGCCTAGAAACATACACAAACAAAATTAAGTGTAATCTTTTTGTGTGTCTTGGGAAGAATATGTAATTATTAACGTAACTACGTCACCCCCCCCCCCGAAGCAGCACGGATTTTGGCCAAGCAATGGCCAATGGCTGGCGACGGTCTTTTGGCCAGTGGCCAAAGAGTTTCCATTCATTGGTCAATGCTTGGCCGATGGCTGGTGGCCAGTGACCATTGGCCAGTGGCCAGAGAAGGGCCAGTCATCGGCCAATCTCTGGCCACTGTCTGGCCACTGGCCAAAGGACTACTGCCGATCATTGGCCAATCATTGGCCAACTCTGTGCTGCCGTTACTTGAAATAAGTAACGCAAGTACGTTACCCGTTACTGCTTTGGAAACGTAACTGGTACGCTACACCGTTACCGGAAAGAATTACGCGTTACCGGTAGCGTCGTTACTCGTAACGCGTTACCGACAAGACTGGTATACCACAGAGCTATGTCAGTGCATCGGCAATCAGCTTGATTATGCGGTTTTTGTGGAACAAACGCGAGTACGAGTCTCTAGCATAATGCCCGCTAGATGGCCACAGTTGCTCCGACGTGGCGATGGAAAATTCTTCGTCATTCTCGAGAAATTCCAAATTTGCTCGGAGTTAACGGTTGAAATTAAAAATCTTCGTCTAGGTGGCGCACGCCGACGCCCGATTTAAAGGGTTCAGCCGTCGTATCCATCCACCCACGCAATACCGGGGGCCTGCGCATTACGTCATCGTTAGTGGGTCACTGAGCATCCCCAAGCGGCAAACGCGCTGAAACTCGACGAGAGATACGCCAACGACTTCGCCGTGACGTGACGCGGCTATCACTCTAACTACGCTGTGAATTAACACAGGCGGGACTGCTTGTCTTTTTCGCGGCCGGTTCTGACGGGGATGGTGAAGGCTTTCCGCCCACATAGAACGCTATGGATATGCTCACTGGATGACCCCACAAGGTCCTGCTCGTTCAATGCCTTAATTTTTTTTTTCTCGCTCCACGGAAAAGACAAGACGTCTTTCCAGTTGCGTAGGGGGTGTTGTCTGGGGTATAGAGCGTAGGAGGAAGAGAAAGGAGGGGGAGGCGCTTTTTATTTAATCAGCGCTCCTTCGCTTCCGCGTCGTCTCGACAATCGTTAACGCCGCCGACTTATGGGTGGGGAGCGACGACCCCGTGGGGACCGCCGCCTCTTCCGCGTCCAAGAGGTTCTTTCTTGCCGAGACGCCTTTCTGCAAACAAACAAACGATCGTTGCATTATTGTCCTTCCAAAAATCTCGTCCTTCTTTTTCTCCTTTTTGAGACGGGCCGTCATTTTATCGTGTTAGCGGTCCGCGGGCGCCCTGAAGAGAGGGCGGACAGCCAGTGGGAACGGAACACCGTCGCGTTGTCTTGTCTTTTTGTTTGTCATCTGCCTCGAGGTCGCGACCGCATTGCGTTCACCCAACACCACCTATAGAAGACAAAGAGTGCGCCTCCCCCTCAGACGTTATCACTGGTGGATCCAGCGCGTTGTGCAGGTCTCCGTGGCGGCACGCGCAGGCCTTATCTTCTCGTCTAGGTGGTATCGGTTCATTCCCTCACCCAGCTCGGTTGTGTAGTTTATCTTATAGTTAGAAAGGCGAGCCTGCAGGAGTCGTAATCCGGACATTCGGAGAAAAAGTCGGCGAGAAATCCGGTGGCCGTGATTGGCCGGCTGCACTCTTGACCTTGGCACCGGCCAATCACAACCACCGAATTTCTCGCCGACTTTTTTCGCCCAGATTAGGGCCCCGGGACTGTGTCCAATCTCCTTTCCCTTCCACCTGATACCGCTAAGGAAACAGAAAGATCTCACCCATTGAAAGAGTCAATGAAAAGTTATGCTTAGAGGATCGTCACACCATTTCTTGGTTGCCTTGTGTGCGTGCAGCCATTTTGGTGTGCAGTGCAAAGCAGGCGCAACTGGCTATTGTTGCGATTCAAAGGTGTGACCTCTTGAGCCTTAGGCGCGGTGTCAGAAAAGCGTTTCTTGCGATTCCAGATAAAGCTCCGATAACTCTCAACGATTATTGATTTTAAGCATACTTTTTAGGCTACGTGGCGCAAGCAGCCTGTTATAAAGGGAACAGCCATTAGCATTCATCCATCCATTCATCAAGATGGCTGCACTGTATAGCTTATTTAGCGGCTCTAATGGCACGTGTGTACGTAGGCGCTCTATGGGCTCTAGTGTCGTCGAGGCTTCTTTTTATTTTTGTCTGTTGGTAGTATACCGCATGACGTCCTGCGTTTGTACGCAGATAAAGTGAACGTGAAAGGGCCCCGCTTTATTAGTGCAAAAGATAGTGAACACTGTTCACTTAAATGTCAAGTACGGCTTGCTCGAGCATTCTAGAATTTTCTCCAACAGAGTGGTGAACCTAAAAGAAAAACACATCGAATAAATTATGCTTTCATTCTGGTTGTTCTTAACCTTCTACCGCAGCAATTCCTCGGACTGCTACCAAATTTCAACTATTGACCGTCCTCGGTTTCTCCATCCCTTCGAAGGGTACCGAGTCACCACCACCTACTTATGTTTTCTCTCAACTACAGAACAAACGATGGAGCAACCGTTTCTGCGTTTGAGCCTCACCGACTGGGGCTCAGTCAAAACTGTCCAGGCGACTGAACAGGAGACGTGTATATCACTACTGCGTGGTGCACGTTAAAGACCCCAGGTCTGCGGTTGTTACCGCTCTTGCTAAATTGCTCATCTACAGCAGAGACGCCAGACGCCCTCTGAGGCAGACTAACTTCCGGCTGTATAAACACACACACAACAATTTGCTTTGATTTGAACAGGAGAACGACGTGTGGTTACGACACGCCGTTGTCCCGTTCAACCCGTTCGAACAGCTTGCTTTGCATCTACGCACTAATTATTCCAACCAGAGCTCGGCGCTCTAAGCCCCCCTTTCCCCCCTGGCGCTCTCATATCCTCCTCTCCCTCCGTTTCTACGCGTATAGCTGTAGCTTATTTAAGAGTTCAATCCTGTTTCCAGTAGTTCCCAGACCCAACAATCGATCAAATATTGAAGCCTATGCATGCGTACACGAGGGCAGTTCTTGTCCGGCTCGTAAACCACGCTGCCTCTTCAGCTCCAGAATGGTAGTCTAAGAAGCCATGCTCCGAAGGAGCCCACCTACGACAGGAGCGATGTGCGCTTAGCCGCTCTATATTCATGAGGTTACGGACCTGCTGTGCGCGGATTAGGCAAAGTAGTTCTTTAGTATGATTAGACGAACCTCTGATAGGCGACCTTTTGGAGCATATAGACTTCCGCTTCCGAGCGCCTTCAATTTACAACGATGTCCTTGCTTGGCGGCGGAGCCGTAATTGAAACCCGAAACTCATTCATTATTCGACTTTCTTCTTTTCTTTTTTTTTTCTTTCGTCGATCAGTGGATTTTTGGCCATTAACTCTCAACGAACGACAAACACAAAAAAGAAGTCAGAATTGGAATTACACATTACTATACTATTACCACGAGAGATAACTTGCATCTTAATTATCGCGTCTTTTCTTTATCGCCTGTCGAATTCGCTTCCCGATAGATATACCGTAATCAGCAACCAACTGGATCTGAATTTCTATAGGCCACCTGACAGTGAAATAAATTACTCCGAAAAGGTAATTTATTTAAACTTACAACTACATTGCTTTGCAAAGTATTGTCAATTACAGACCGATCTACTAGCGCACAAAGAGCTGTTCATTGCAATTATGCACTGTTTTTAAAAATTACGCTGCGTTGAGACATACCAGACTTCAATTACGTTGGTGTGATAGCATTTGTCCTCAAGGTACCATCGCGAGCATGCTGCATGGGTTTGAGGCTTGTCGATGTCTTTTGTTTCTGTCTGTCGCTCCAGTGGGACACGGGCATTAGGAGTGGTTTTGATATTTGGCACGTCGACCCGAAATAGAAGCGTGTTTCGAAATTGCTCTTCAACAAACTCAACTTAAAAAAAAACAAAAAAAAACTATTTTTTTGTCAATAAAGAAAATTATTTAGCGCAATATTTGCGTTACGAGACTAATTTTAAGTGACGACCAATCACGAAGCGCACTTCTATTCTGGTACGTCGTCTCAAAATAGAAGCACGTCCCGATACTCCAAATGAGTTTCGCAACCTAAATAATGCGCTTGTTTTATATTTTATTTTCGGGAAGGTGTTTACTTTTTTGCTACAAACTTGTACTATACAAGCACTTTTAAAAAAATCGGCAGGGGCCCTTAATGTTGTTACCGTGTAGGAATGCGAAAGCATTCTTACACGCAGAGCATTCTTACAAGCAGCGCGCCACGTCTTCCTTTTGCACACGGCGCTTTGGCGGAGACATCAGCGCTCCCCCACTGCGCAGGCGCGACGAACCCTGCCGGCTTCACGACGGCTTCCGTGACGAAGCATTGCGTTGCTGTGCTTTTCTTTGTGTTTTATTAGGAATGGGAATTTAGCTGCCGTTTTTCTGCTACAGACGGTTAGAGACAACGCCGGCTTCGCTCCATGGGACAGTCAATGCTTTCGCACTAAAAAGCTTTGTATTGTTAAATAAGTCTCAGTTTTCTTCTTTTTTTTTTTGCGTAAAGGCTTGCGTGTTCGTTCAGCATTATAGCAGGGGTGAGTACATAGAATACATTGAATTCTAACAAAAACATCGAAACACAAACAAACGTGTATAAACGTTAAACACTTCCATTCTTGTATAGTTTTGGGGAAAAAAAGAAAACGCAAAGACATCCGTACGGCATAAGTAGGGTCGGATTTTGTTCCGGTGATCCGCGCCCTTCCCGATATAAGAAAATATCAGTATACATAAAAATATGCAGGTGCAGCGGACTAAAGCCTTGTCGGCTTGCAACGTGCTGCAGCGGACTACCTGTTGCTCGCTTTTGGTGCTTAGTGTTTGCCTCAAAACCGGGTCGGTGTTTGCGTGCTGAAAACGTTCAGCGATTCTATATAGCGACGATTTAAATCCCCCCGGTTCCTCACCTCCCCCCCCCTCCCCCAAACCCGCCAGCCCTCTTCCGCTTGCACTTTAGGATAAAACGTTTTCCCTCATTTATGCAGGATCTGTCGCGCCAAACACGTATACATTGCTTTGGACGGACAAGTGTACGACAACGATTGTCGTAAATTCTCCATGAGTTTGTGACAGGCCGAGAAAGTGCCCGAGAAACAGCCGTGGCGGGTTTATGCAAAATAAAAAATGGCACTCATTCACTGTCGTTCTAAGTTATTGTAATTCCTTTTTTTTTTTAGCGGATTTTTGCATATCTTTTTATCGGGTATGTTGTGCGAGCTTGATCGTTGTGAATTATTTAGGCTGCCTGGCGACGGAATGGCAAGATGTTTCGTTGGAGAGAAGCTTGGAGTTCCGAATTACACTTCCTCGCATCTTTTCTTTTTTTTATTTTTTTTTACGTTTTACTACATGCATTTATTATTGTTGCCACACTTTATATCCTCGATTAAAAATGTATTCCACCTCGGAATCAAAATCAGTCAAAGAAATGGGGCTTCTTTTGAAGCAAAACAACAACAAAATGTTAAAAGCAGATGGTGCGCCAAACGGGCACTTACACGTCGTCTTTTTTTTTTCTTTTTTTTTATTAAAAAGGGGTATAATCTTTTATATTAGTTTTTTACGATTTGGAAAGGAATTTGCGATTGTCATCCGGCCCTTTCTACTTTGGCCGCTGAAATAGACCCTTTTTGGAAATTTATATGCGATGCTTAGATTATGTGCGGTCACCATTTGTGGGTCGTGCACTGCGGGCACGCATTGGACGCGCGCGATTCGTCAAGCATTCGGAGTGTACTCGGGTCGAAACTCATTTGAAACGAGTGCTGCGCGTCACTGCTCGGTGCTAACACGGTACCAATCACGGGCTTCACGCTGGGAGCGATGAGACCAACTAATGGCGGCCGCGCAGCATAATCTATGCATCATTTCACAATTTCCTAAAGGATCTATTTAAAAATGCGTGTATAGTTTTACGAAACGCCTATACACCCCGAAAACGTAAGAAGGCGCGGCGTTTTATCTTAATGCTCCCTGCTTCGTGATTAGTTCTTCGGCGCTAATGTCGCAATCCTATTGGCTGAGGAGGGATAATTAGATGCTGGGGCTCGCCACGCCCTGCACTTATTAAGCTGTCGGCGACATAGAGTTTAATGCGGAGAGCAAGTCGTCTGCTTCTTGCCGAGGAGTTGCGGTGACGTCAGAACGACGCCGAGCTCTGATTGGCTATGATTGAAAGGATTGTGGATAGTAGACTTTAATGCTAAATGCCTTGACGTCTACCCACTATTTTTTTTTCAATCAGCCAATAAGAGCTTGGCTTTCTGATATCATCGCAACCCCTGTGCAGGAAGCAGCACGAACTTGCGCTCCGCGGGTAATACTCTAGAGGGAAATATCCCATACATTCGGGACGCTTCAGGGAACGGCACGGCACGGACGTCGGGCATCAGGGTGGTTCCAGGGGTGGTCCCAATGGGCCCATATCGCTGGCGACGCCTTGATACTTGCATGCACAAAGAAAGTTGCAAAACATCACCTGTAAGGTCTGTACTAAAGCTTTCTTTGCGGGTAAACACCGGAATCGCGCATTGTATAAAATATGAAGAAAGGTGACAGGCGCTTGAACAGCTTCAACTCGTCGCGACCCAACGAACGCGCCTAAAATTTTGTCTGCTTTCTTTTTCTTGTTCGTTTTCTCGGGACCAGCGATGTGAGCAGGATTGGCCGTGTTCTGCTGCCGTCTTTTCCCCTGAAAAGTGACTCTATAAGCGGTTTACGAGTTCTAGATTGCCTCCCAGATATATAACGCGGCTTTTTTCACGTTGATTGTCGTTTCATTGTTTTATTAGATGCCAGAATACGTGAACACAAAGGTCAAATCTAACGAGTTTTATTGTCAGAAACCTTCGTCACAATCCTGGACTTAATTGGATTGAATTATGGCTGCTAAAACGCTTTTGTAGCGGGAGATCAGTCTAAAAAACTGCATCTAGCTAAAATTTAAAAAAAAATTTGCCTAAATCGTTGTTGTCGTTACGCTGATGCTCGACGAGATGCGTTAGCATTTAGTGCCGGGGGTCCGACTCAGCGAACGATGGGAATACCTACCTCGCAACGGTCCGCATACTGCTGTCTTTGGGGAGCCAGTCCGTTTTTCCGGGTGTCGGATCTTTGAGATGCAGCCACTATAGCTTCCTCTATCGCCGCCTATACGGTCCGCATACCGTTTTCTTCAAAACGCCAATCTGTCCTCCCGGGTGTCGTCGGTTTCGCGCAAACAGTGCCGTCGCTGCGCCTCGATTTTACGTTGTCGCGTACGTTATGCCACCGCCATGACTGGTCGATTCCCTCATCTCCCACTCCCGCGGCGCGTCATTGGAAGCGTGCCAGAAAACTCTTTTCCTGTAAGGGGGAAAGTTGGCGTAACGATCAAGTGAACGAATGGAGCGAAAGAGCACGGCGGTAACCGCGCATCGGCCTCACAAAACCAGTCCAGTCCAGTCCAAACCACGACCATCCAAACGAAAGACGGCTGCATGCACCAACGCGATAAATGTTCACTTATTTAAAAACGAAACAATGAAAGAACATTAGAAGCCTCTTCCGTTGCACCCCTCCATCTTTACAGTTTTTCCCACCAGTCCACTATAGTCGGTGACAGGTTAAAAGTTCAGGGGAAGCTCCTCCAACACCACCTAGAAGACAGGGCCGTAGTACTGATATTTTTGCGTCACCAGCGAAGGCCAACGCTGGACACAGATTGGAAACGAGTGCTGCGTCAGCGCTTGTCTTCGAGTCAAGTTTGAGCCGAACGTTGACGCAATCGTCGTGTCCAATCTGTGACCAGCGTTGGTCTTCGCTGATGACGCAAGAATATCAGTACTACGGCCCTGTCTTCTAGGTGGTCATCTCTATCAGTACTACGGCTCTGTTATCTAGAAGGTGTTGGCTCCTTCCCCCTCTTTACAGCTTAGCAGAGCCTCCGACCTCTTTTCGCCTAAAGCGAAAAGAGGTCGGAGGAGTTTCCCCTGAACTCTTAATCTTTTGCCGACTACTGTCTACGTTTTGTGATGTTTACCGGCTTGAAAGCAGAGGACACGTCCGCCAATTTTCGCCCTCTTTTTCTCCTTTCGTGACGCAGAAATCCAGCGGATGCAGAGCCAGACCGGAACAGGAAATGGAGCCCGACCCGTCGGGTGCCCCCTCATGGACATCCACAAGGGGCGCTCGATCAGGCTACAAGTCCGGAGTGCAAGTGCCCGTCAAAGACCATCCGAACGTGAGTGGTGCGCCTTGCCGGAAAGACACGCGAACGCTGGGTGAACAATCCGATTGGTTCGAATGCGAGATCAGAAGTTGTTCGTACCTCGCTCTCTTTCAGGCTACCGCAGGGGACCAAGCATTACTGTATATTTTCACAGCACTAAACACTGTCACCAAAAGAAAGCAACTCGAATTGGATGGGAGCGTTTAGACAGCTTGATGTTGATCTGTCATTATTTTCATCACATTCAACTGCATCACACCTGACTAATCGCAGCATATTAAAAAAGCAATATTCTGATGCGATTTGCATATTTTGAATGTACATCGGCGACTGGATATAGAAATAATCCAAAATGTCAATGCACAAGAAGATTCTTTTCTGTATGGAAAACCGCAAATACCGCAAAAAGAGCACGGCTCTTTTTGCTCCATCTGTGGTTTTTATCTTTCTATTTGTGGTTTAAATCCTTAAAAATAACTCGTCTTGCGTCATGACATCTTGGGCAAATTCTATATCAAGACGACGTTGCATTCAAGATATTCAAGATATATCTATTAGCACTACGGCTTTGTTATCTAGGAGGTGTTGCTCCTCCTCCCACCTCTTTAGACCTTAGCAGATCGAACTCTGAAGAGAAGGATGAAGAGAAGGCACGGGACGTGATTGTATTATGCTAGTGATCCTTCCTTCTTGTTCTAGCTGATCAAAAAAAAATTGCGCGAAATGTATGCTTTAGAAGATGCAGACCTCCTTCGATATTCAATCTGGCAACTTCGATCACTATCATCACCTCTGCCCGTTTCGATCTGAATGAGTATCGTGCCGGCGTGCGATCGTGTATCACTAGTGCATGGTGCACGTTAACGACCCCGAGGCTAGCGGTTGTACTACACTGGTTAAATAACGGATCTACAGTTCAGACACCCGACGCCCGCTAAGTCAGACTAACTTCCGGATGTACAAACATACGCACACCAATTCTTCAGGCTGACGAAAAAAGAAGTTGAACATACTAGCAAGCTGAGGCACGGCCGGACTGGATATGAGCTACCCACTCTGGCCTTGGCTGAGGATATATGTGGCTTGTACGTTGAAGACGTCAGTACAACACTGCGCACGAATTATATACAACGTTTGAGGCAATGTTTATTTCGGAGTGTGGTTCACTGAATCTTTTGGCACGAATATGGCTCCAAAGCCTTTTGAGGGCAAAACTTTAATCGAGGAACTTATGGGTCACCGCTTTGTACTGGTCAGTTCTTATGTATGCACTATCGAAACTAAAACAAGTCAAGAACAAATTGTGAGGCAATCGAAGAACCACTTCTCCTCTGCCGTTGACGTGCGCATGTGACAGTGCCCGATGAAATACAGTTTCATGACCTCCTTCTGTTTGTCGAAAGTGAAACCTCTTTTCAAGCCATCAGGTGGCATCGAATTTTTAAAAAGGTATATAAACCGGTTCGTGTGACGGTTTCCCTGTTGAAATATGACGTAGCTAGGTTGGTCGACAAAATTGTAAAGTAGATAGTGGAAGCAAAACAACAACAAAAAAGTATAGCCTAGAAAAAGGTAGAACTTTTGGCACGAGCACCCTAAATTCTAGCGCTTTCCAATTGGCAAATAAATTTATTTTCTACTTTACCCCAACTCAGCTACGTCACAATTTAGCATGGCAACTGTCTAAAAAAACGGTCTTTTGTCGTTGATTTGACATCAATGCAAGCCATGTATTTTGGCTGTGAAAGTGCTCATTTAAGTTTCATTATTTCTTGCTGAAAATACCATCTCCTGTACTTTCTTGTTGCTGGTATTTCTTTTTTTTTTTGCAAGTTCGGTTATTTTTGTTGTTTAGAACTGAACAGATCTCCAAAACCACATGAAAGTGGATGTCGACAAAGATGGTTAAAAGGAAAACATCGTGAACGTGCCTCCACGCCTTTATGCTTCCGACCTTTTTCCAGACTGCATATGTTCATCCGTGCTGTCGCTTCTTTTTCCAGTTCAATTTCGTCGGCAAACTGCTCGGTCCCAAGGGCAACTCGTTGAAGCGTCTGCAGGAGGAGACCCAGACCAAGATGGCCATCCTGGGTCGAGGGTCCATGAGGGACAAAGCCAAGGTCTCTTCCTAATCACTGTTTGTCGCACTTGGGGATCGATCTTAATGCATATGATGAGAAAAATCCGCACATACTTTTAATGGAACACGCAAAGGTCTGACGATCAAAGCCAACAGAAGAGGGGCAGGCGAAGTCAAAATACACTGTCGGCTCAACAGTGCTAACTGATTTGATGGAATATATAAAACTCGCGTAGAACTGCGTTGAGGCACCCAGAAAACATTCCGTTTGGCTGTGCATCTCGACGACTCGCTTCAACAGGGAAATGTACGGAATACAACAGCCAAGCAGAAGCTGAATTCAATCAGCATAATCCGAGAGCTGTTGTCAACACAGCCGTATCTAAAAGAAAACCGATTTCACTGCCATGTACAAAAAATGTGATCGAAGTTATCTATACCTACTCTCTTTTGCGACGAGGCGAGGCGGAAAACAAATGACAGCTGTTGGAGGGTGCCGGGCATAACACACACCGATCATATCAGCGCCAGCTCTCCGGTTCTTACGAAGTAGTAGTTGTGTTCAAGGGAAGTTCAGAACGACAGCTATCATCAAGCCATGCTGTTGGTCCTTACGGAATTGGCCAAGAACACCTAGATAAGCAGAAGGCCTCCACACCATCATCACCGCCAGATCGATTGAGGCGTGAGATTGGGCACGAGTGCTGTGTCAGTATTCGGCCGGGGCTCGTGTTCAACCAGCGCGTCGAAGGTCGGACTCGGGCCCAATAGCCGAGTTAGCGCCATCCGACTCTGATGACGTTTCATAGAGGAGAGGAGACGATACGAAGGCTTTGATTGTTAAGGCGAAAGCCTTATATGCCTCCTTGTTCAGTCGACTTTCAAAGTACTTGAGCGAAAACACGTCGGCGACACTAAAGGTGCCAAAATGAGCACAGGTACTCTCTCGGAGCCACCAGTGGGAGGGCACCTTTCAGTTCACTGTAAAGACTGCCTGTGCGAACCGTCTTTCAATACCACCCCGATTTTGGGAAGGCACAAAGAAAGAGTTACACGTGAGGTATTCGAGGCATTCTACATCCACAGTGGCGGAAAAAACTGCATTAGCTCAGCGTCAGTGGCTTTGTCTAGTAAGAAGCTAGAATTCCTGAAACTCACAATGAACATTCAGCGCGCCCAGTAATGCGTAGATATCATCGGTAGAAGATCTGTGTGAGAATGTGTGAAACATTGTGCGTTGTCTTTCTCCTCGTCTATCAGTAAAAATACGTAGTCGCGAGACGGCGCTCTGTCCTGTCCGGTTTGTCGCTTCCTTTTGTACCTTTTTGCGCTGTTTCAGCTAATTATGTTTAACAGCTACCAACTAGCCCCAGCTCTCAACCTTATTACTAAAACGTTCACGTGACCACTCAGGCGGCCACTCAATCGTATGCTCAAGGACGATGCCGTTCTTGTCGTCGTCTTTGACGTCATCCCAGAGGTCGTCCTAGACGCCGTACTTGGCGTCGATATCTAGAACGTCGTCGTGGACGTAGTCCTATACGTCGCCCTAAACTTTAATACGTGTGGAAATATTACACGAAAGCATTTTCACCAGCGGGACCAAACTGCTTTCGCCTTCCTAAACATACGCAGTTTATACCTCTGTCAGACGGCGTTCTAAAAGTCCCTTTCACTAAGCTCCTTTATAAAATCGGCCAATCTGCTAGCGATGTTGAGTGCGCACGTGCCCTACACTGCTAAACTTGGTCCCTCTTAGTAAGAGGGATTTTTTAGAAAAATCCCCCTTAAAGGTAGGAGGGACTGCAACTCTCTTAAATAAAAGGGACGCAAGCGCTGTCAAGGTCATTCTCGTTTTTCAAGAGGGACAGCTTTCGTGGAAGTGTAAGAGGGATAACGGCCCTCTGTAAAATTTGGAGGTGACACGGTCTCTCTTAGAAATGTCCCCCTAAATTTCGTTTCTCATTTCAAGAGGGCCTCAGTTCTTCAGATATCCCCATAAATTGTTGAGGACTGCGTCCCGGTAAAAAAATAAAAGGAGGTGCGTGGCTTTTTAATTATATTTCACACAGCAAATTACACAAGAAACGTTTATTGGGCAACGCACAAAACTCTGTGGCGCTCGCCACGAATTAAACACAAAACAATCATTGTGTTATGTTGCCATAAGAATCGTTGCTTTCTCGAATTTAGAGAAGAGCTTCCTCAGCCTTTCCGTCATAAATGCGACCGGGAACTAGTCTTCCACCTCTACGTTCCGAGTCCCCAACGGAGTCACCCTCTTCTCGTGTGTGACCTCTTCACGCGCTGGACGAACGACCATCATAAGATCAGTCAAATCTTCTGGAAAAAAAACAAGGTAAAAAAAAACGTTAACCTACTTGTTAGTACGGAACTTCACTAAGGCGATACTAGTTTATATACCGACCGGTCTTTCATACAAACTAGTCGGTGCCAATACAACATAAGATTTTAGCATTTGTTGCCCGAAACGCTTTTGAACCGCGTTCTAAAACTTTTCCTCAATGCACCAATCTAATGCTGTTATAAACCCACAGTCCAGCATGCACATATTCGCGGCTTTGAAAAGCGAGCAAACCACGCGCGATATGCGCGAACTTTGAACATGAGGCCTGCCAAAAGCACTTTTTTTTTTTTTGGTTAACGGTTTAGATATTTGGTTAGAGAACTGCAGACATGACAATTTCACATGAAAGCACTGAGCGCAACTTACCTATTTCATTGTGTGAAGTTGGAGGATGTCAACAGTAAACACACCATTCGGGGTGCTGACTTCTACTGGTTCCTTTCTCTCAAAAATCCCATACAGGAACAGTCGGTGCAAGCGGCACGACATATTCCCCGGATATCCACAAGTTGGACGACATGAGTTCATACGACATGTGCATGAAGCTACATATCTGCAACATGCCAAAAAAAAGATTAAAAAAAAGAAGGAACAGACCCGAACACGCTTACAAACCGCCAGAAGCGCTCAAGAACGTAAAGCTCGCGGCATCCAAACAGAAAAGATCGCGGTTTTTCAAACTACCAAAAGCACGCGAAAGCCGTTGGTTACGACGGGAGGCGCGCCACATAAAAACGAAAATCTTGACATCCAAATAGCAAACAGCGCACGGCTTCCAAACATACCAAAAGCGCGTCAGAGCAGTTCGTTACCACGGGAGGCGCGCCAAAGAACGGACACAAAGCGAAGAGCGAGGCAAAGAAGTTCCGTCGCTGCATCCTCAATCCCATTGAACTTCTACGCAACAGCAAAAAAAAATAATGAATAAAGCTAGCGGCTCTCGTCACGGAAATGCAGAGAATTGAATAACTCACCTACGATTCGGTGATCCGGTTGTAGTATCAGCATCGAGTCAAGACAAACACCAATGGCATCTCAGTTTCACCAGGACAAACAACGAGTCAATAACTCTATGGAGTAAACTTCTTGGCGAAAAGCGGAAACCGCGGTGCACCTTTCTTGCTCCGAGAACTTTTGGGCGAGATGGGTGATTGGGACTTTTGCAGCGCACCTATACAGAATTCTCGCGTACTCGATGCCGGACTACATGCCAGTTCAAAATCGCTCCCTTCGGCTCCTCGGGAAAAAAAAAAATATCAGGGGGACGTTGCTCAACGTTTAAGAGGTGGGGTTGCCTTTTTCGTCTGCGTTTGTTAAATCCAATTATGTCCCTCTTACCTCCCCTAAGAAACCCCGTCTTTTTTTGGGTGCCCTCTTAAAAACGAAAGGTCCTTTATCTTCGTTCATTTCCTCATAAAATAAGAGGGCTTGTGAGTTTTAAGAGGGCTCAGTTTTAGAGTGTAGGGCATGCGCTGGTTCGCCGATTTTATAAAGGAGCTTAGTGAAGGGCACTTTTAGAACGCCGTCTGACAGGGGCATTAAGTGTCCTCCTGTAATTTTCCTAGGTGGTAGCACCGTTGAAAGTTGGGCGAGTTGGTTGTGCATAGTTATGAAGAAAGAAACAGCGCCAAAAGTACGGAGGACAAAGAACGACGAACACACAGACCGAGCGCTGACTGACAACTGGTTTATTTCTGGAAAACCACCTACCGGCGTAAAAACACAAGACAAGCATACATCGGACCATCGCCTAAGGTCACGTGTCACAGCTCTCCAAGAACGTGATTTTTTTATCGAAGAGCGCAATTGAGGGAGCACTGACGCACTCATGCTAATACTTAAAAATGCAATAAGGCTCGAATATTAAGTGGTGTTCACTTGGCTATCATCTTTTAGGCCGGCAGAGACGTCATTCGCCATTGGTTCCAGCTCGTCCGCTGTCGGTCAATCCATTCTACGTTTCAGACTATAGGGTGACCACAAGTCCCCCGACTCGCGGGACTATCCCGCATTGAGGGCTCGTGTCCCGCGTCCAGCAAGAAATACTAATATTTTCAAAATGTCCCGCATTTCACATTGTCGTAACATTCACTACGCAAACGATGGCGCTTCTGAACGAAGTAACATGGGGAAGCGCGGAGGTCGCTGGTAAGCGTGTGAATTTCGATGGTATGCCATTTTCTATCCAGGCACTTCAAGAAGCGGCCGTCGTTCTTGCAGGAGACCGACGCGCATGCGCGGTTGTGCGTGTCTAACCTTGATGGCGAAATATTGCAAGCGAAAATTGATCGCCTGGAAAATGAACTATTGTAATTATTGGCAAATCATGCTGTGTCATGCGAAAGGGTTGTTGTGGAAAGCTTTTCTTTTAGTGAAGACGGCCGCGCAAGGAAAAAAGCCTGCAACTCACAAAGATCGAAAAAAAAAACATAAGGTCCTAATTTTGTGTAGGAGCACGTTAGTATAGAGGCTTTCCGGGAGCTGTGCAAAACAAAAACTGAAGGTCGTTTCATGGCGGCGGTGGTCGCCGCCATGAAACGACCTTCAGTTTTTGTTTCCTCGTATCCAGTTTATTTCACTCCATCATTACCCTAGCAGGACAGGTTACTGCCATTTTAGATTCTACTGTGTCTTTCTCCCCAGCATTGGCCTTTGTAGAGGCTCGTCATCGCCCGTTTCAGTGGCTCCGTTATTTGGTAAGACAAGAGAAGGTCAGCAATGGCGGCTGTAATCTGGCGCGTGTGCAAAGGGTACTATAAGAGTAAATATCGACAGTAAACAACAAGCCGAAAAATATTTTATGTTTCTTTTTTTATGCAACGGGGTCTGCTGAAGTCGATTTTTATGTTTTCAACGTAGACACCATTAATAAAACATGTAGTATTATAGTTGAGGAGAAAATATATTGCTGCGATTGAAAATTATCTTAGCCTAATTGCCGCATCCCACTGTTTTAGGTGTACAATATGCTTTCGGACAGCACATGATTGCGGGGTGTGCGTGTTGATGAATTTCCTTTAAGGGGGCCATGAAACGATTTTTTTACTTCTTCCTCCTTAGCTTAAATCCTCAACTCAAAAGGCGAATTGGGAAATCACGTCGTCGTGACATGCTTGGGCATTGGTGCGATGAATCCCAGCTTCCATTGTGTTTTTTAAGCACGCCACAGAACTTGTCATTCGCAAGTGACGATAAGTTCCGTCAGGGCACTCATTGGCCACGAATCTAAATTTTCGTCGACGGACATTGGTGTTGACGAGCGCATACGTCCGAGTGACGCAGTTCTCGTGTCCAATGCGTGAGCTGTGGTCGGCTGACATCAGTTTTGGCACCGCTGACGTGCTTTGGGTACTGCGGATGTAGCATGATGAAAAGGCGGAGAGCTTTCGAAGGAAAGGAGGTACGAAATAGTCCGCTATATTTTCAAATGTTTGTACCTAAAAGCTGGCTTTTGACTTTCTACCCTCTTTTTTTGACCCACTAAATGATATGCAATTAGTAAAGTACCAATTTAAAATCATTTATCCCAGCCCAAAATTCGTTTCAGGGCCACTTTAATACTTTTTTCCTTCAGTCGTGAAAATACCGTCCTCCTTTTAAGCCCCCCCCCCCCCGGGTCAGGGTGTCCCGCATTTCACCAGCAGGAAGGTGGTCACCCTAGTTCAGACGCAGCAGACACTACGAGGTAATGAGACCAATCAAGCAGAGACAAAAGCGCAAGTCACTGGGACCTCAAAGCTCTTCAGCGAATAAAGCTTTCGGCAATGACAACTGAAAAAAAAAATTGAGAGCCCTTCCACCTTGTGAAGAGGGAAGTCCAGCGAAGCCGGTGCTCTGGTGGGATTTGCTATGTTGCGGTTTAGCTATATTGGGGATTTGCTATGTTAAATTTGGCTATTATGGTGGGTAGAGACAATGACATTTTATTATAGCGCGGCTACGCCTATCACGGCGCAGGCTTTAGTGCAACGCACAGGTGGCTTTCGAGGAGCGCGCGGTATTGCGCAATGTCAGGGGGAGGGACGTTTTATTATAGCGCGGCTACTCCAGTCAAGGCGCAGGCTTTAGTGTGCCGCACAAGTGGCCGCCGAAGAGCGCGCGGCATTGCGCGATGTCAGGGGGAGAGAGACACCGCGCTTGGTGACGAGTGTACACGACTCGGGAAAGATGCGGCGGCGGTGGAGAGGAGTATAAAAATTGTTGGTCTCCGCTCGATCTGTCGCCGGAGACGATCTGCGAGAACCTAAACAGATTCGCTGTAAAAGAAGAAAAAAAGCAGCCTTGAGTTGCATGCATTGGGGTGGCGCTAAGACAGTGGGTGATATGCTTCTACCGCTAATCAGTACGACTTGTCGTGCCCTCGCATCGAAAAATGATTGCAAGTGTCTTCAGAGTTGAAAGGGACGGCGGCCTAGTCTTTTGTCTACCTTGGGTGATCGCAAGTCAGAAAATCACGCAGTTGCTGCGTCGCAATCACTGGCAGAGGATCCCTGCCCTCTAAATGCTGAGAAACCGCGGGAAACTTGACGCTACCAAGATGGCCGCGTGCACAGTGTTACCAGACCACCAAGCAGTTTCACATATCGTCTATTTAGGAGATGCTACGCTTCCAGCGCGACCTTTCTTCTTTTGATAACACTTCGTCGAACGCGCAGCCAAAGCCTGTATCCTTAGCCTGTCACCGACTGTGGGCGATGTGCGCGACCGAAAGCGTCGCTGTGATCGGTCTTTCCTGATTGACCAGACGCTCGGTATGACGTCTGGCGTAGTATTCAGTCCGCTCTTATCGACGGAAATAAGAGCAAAGTCAAACTCTCAAGCCTCACAAGTTTATTTCCTTTACTTCTTGCTCTCAATTCGAAATTGGAATTGGAATTGTGTTGATTTAAAAACGTGACAACTAAACTCCCATCGCGTTTTTTTTTTTGCGCACCACGAGTTTGTTACTGATCATCTTGGTCGTGACGTCGGGGATAATAGCCATAAGAAGGCGCCACCGAAACATCTCGTCACCAATTGAAGGTGATGGCCCTCGGTGACTTTTTTTGACAATATTGACTAAAATAATGCCTGATTTTTTTCGATATATATGTATATATATATATATATATATATATATATATATATATATATATATATATATATATATATTAATTTGTGGAGCGCGTACGTTGATTGGGGGTCCAAGGTCAGAAATCCTCTTAGTGCGCAACGTGAACTTCCGAATCCATTTCCGATCGAGTGCCGATGAAACTCTTTGTCGTACTCCCCGCAGGAGGAAGAACTCCGCAAGCAGAAAGAGCCCAAGTACTGGCACCTGCACGAGGAACTGCACGTCGAAGTGAGCGCCTTCGCTCCTCCCGCCGAGGCCTACGGACGCATGGCCCACGCACTCTCCCAACTCAAGCCCTTTCTGGTGCCCGTGAGTGTCCCCTTTACTTGACAGTACTGTCAGCCTTGAGCTGACAGCCTATACACTGCCTGGAACGCGTCTCCGACTGGCGTGTGTTTAGCGTCCTATTCCGCGCGTGCATCGAAACGTTGGCCCCAAAGTGTCGACAAATGACGTCAGAAAAGCCGGAGTGTCATACCGTCGGATCTCACGATCCTGGTGGTTGGTTGTAGAAGTTCAGGCAAAAAGTACGAGCAGACGGGAGTGTCGCCGTCGTCTCGGGCGTCCCAACTCCTGGCTGTCGAAGCTTCCGTGGTCTGTCAAAAGTTGGAGGGCGATCCTGCAGCAGAACAGGCACGTGCCACGTCCACCGCCGCTACTCTGCCACCGCCCGCCAGGGTCGCAACGGGCGGAAGCGTGACACTCTTTGTGGCGATATTGGCGGAAATCAAATCGAGGGACCACTTTTTTGAACGCGGTAAACGGACCAGTCGGACACGCGTTCCGGGCATCGCATACTGACAGTGCGAGCTTGGGTTTAGCGTTGTAACCAGGTCAAATGTGTACGGACGCCCTGTTCTAAACGCCGCTATCATCCCCATGCGGAACGCAAGTTCGTCGTCTGCTTCTGCAGGGGTTGTGGCGACGTCAGAACGCCGGGCTCTGATTGGCTGAGGTTGAAGGATAGTGGGTAGACCTCAAGACAGCTAGCATTGAGGTCTACCCACTATCCTTCAATCAGAGCCAACCAGAGCTCGGCGTCTCTCTGACGTCACCACAACCCCTGCAAAAGAAGCAGACGACCTCTTCTCCTCATAGAGTTACTAGATAAGTTCCGTTCAGAGTACCGACACTCGAATCCCCGATTTTCTTGTGCGCGCCGTGATTGTGGTGCTTAGCGCATAGCGGGCGAAATCGGCGATAGTTGTGATTCGAAAAGGTGCGACACTGGGGAGTTTTAGGGAACCGTTTTTGTACATCCGATACGGAACGATGGGCCCTCCGGTACGAACTGCGCATGCGCTACCGCATGAGACTCCCGCATGCGCAGTTCGTAACGGAGGACCCGTCGTATACAGTACCGACGTGCAAAAGCGGTTCCCTAAATCTCTTGATTCTGAGCTTTGAATGCGGTACCAAGAAGCTCAGGCGATACCGGTTTGCTCTGTCGCGGACTGTTAGTTCATACATTTCTGGAAATCGAAAAACCATTGTTGTTCTTGTGTTTTTTTTTTTGTTTTTTTTTTGTGTGTGTGTGGGGGGGGGGGGGGCGACGCGGTAAAATTATGTTTGTGCCATATTCATTTGTAAAGTGCGCTGTTTGGGTTTTTTTTTTCGGTTGTCATGAAATGCTCTCATTTGAAATCGCACCTTTAAATTCAAATAACAAAACCGTCGATTTCTCGAAAGTAATTAAGAGGCCGATTACACCGAAAGTTATTAATTTTCCTAAATGGTCCTTTTGGAAACAACAAATAGGGCATCAACCTTGTGTGTATTTATATATATGCGATGCGTACTTTTGCAGGAGCTATTTTTCTTGTGTGTGTGTGCGTGTGTTTTTTAATATAATGTATATTTAATACATTACTTGCCGATGGAGTGCCTAAAACCGAATCCCGGAGCAGCTAGCCAGCGTTTGTTAGGCATCAAAATTATATATGCAAGTATATTTTTTGTTTGATAAAAGTGTGCGTATAATCAGCGTACCTTTACTCTACTGCTCCTTGCCAAGGTACTGAACGCTGTTATTCGCCGGCCGCTTTGATTAGTGGTATTCTGAGTGATGTCCCACGTGTTTGTAAAGAGGCAGACGTCAGATTTCCGACAGATGTACGCTAAGGACACGGGCCCGACGGAAGTTTCATCTCCGCCATATTTCTACACCCTGTAGGACAGGGAAGTATGCACTATACATCTATTTTATTATATATATATATATATATATATATATATATATATATATATATATATATATATATATATATATATATATATATATATATATATATATATATATATCCCTACATGCACTTATATTGTGTGTCCACTCTCGGACGATGTTTGCGGAGATCTCCTGCGGCCGAAATCGATATGCGATATTACATCCGGGCTGTTTTATCGTGCACTGGGGATAGTACCGAAAGACGCAAAAAAGACACAAACAACTTATACTATATCTACAAAAAGCTCAACAGATCAAGGTTCCTTTTTTTTTCTGAACGTGTTCATTTTTTTTGTTTTTAGGTCGGAATATGCTTTAATTTGAAACATTTGTCCACGTGTCTCTGAGCCCGCGAGGAGGGGAACCTAGAATGTAATCACGCCGTGGCTGGCATTCATTTTTTTCTCGTTCAAAATGAAGCGTCGTTGATGATCAACGAAGTAATATTACATAAGACACCATTTTTGTTTAGACCTTCAGCACTCCTGTCATAATACGTTGTGATAGTTTAATGCCACCATTTATTTATTTATTTATTTATTTATTATACTACAAAAAATATCTCTATAAAAATTAAGTGTAGATAGAACAGGTATCTCACAAAACAAACGTTCCATGATTACAAAAAATTATGCAAAAGATATGGATCGCGGTACTCATTTTCAGTATGAGGACACGTTTCTATTTGGTGCTTCTATACAGAGACGGCGGGCCGAAAATGAAGAAAATGTAACGAAATACGTTACTCGTTACTTGCAAACAAAAGAAACGTGCTGCCGATCTTCGTTACATAAAATATAAGGAACGCATTACCGACCAAAAATAATACACGTTACTTTCAAAGCGGTAGCTTCAAAGGGCCAGCCAACCTCAGGAGGCGCGTAAGCATGAAATGTGTAGGTCGGTCAATGTAACCGCTAAACTATCTTTAAAAAAAAGAAATTAGCGGCAACAGGTGCTAGAGATTTAACTCTGGTCACCGGCGTGGAAGCCGAGTGCGCTTCTGACCGAGCTTCGCACCCAGCATGCAGGAACGGGAGGAGCAGAAGCAGGTGGTGTGAGAAAGTGCGCGGAGCGGATAGGGTTGGAGAGGGCAAGAAGTGGGGGAGCAGAAAAAGGTGGTGCAGGAAGAGCGCGCAGAACGGGGAGGGGAATATCAGGAAAGGTGATTCCCATCTCTTGGTGACCCAGAAAACTCAGTGCAAAGGGTTTGCATCTGGGTAATGCTGCAAGGAAACGCGCACAGCGTCACAAAGATACGAAGGTGTGACGTAATATTTTTCCATGCGAAACCTTACCTAGCCACCTGAACTAAACAGCACCACCCACCCCAGGCACTAAGAAACTAAGAGTCATCCTTCCCTAGGCACCACTCGAACGAAGAGCACCATCCACACTCTAAAGCTACCGCATTTAAAGGGGTCGTGCAGCAATATTGGGTAGAAACGTTTCTCGCTTTACACCAACTTACTGGCACTGGTGGGATTCAATAATAACCGAACACAACACCACTGACCAAGAAACGTCTTCGTCGCGGAGGATTAAATAAATTACGAAGTAACGCAAACAAAACAAAGTGTATGCTATGCCGATCTTAGAACTATGCAATTGAATGTAACCTTAATATCATTTTAGGTGGGGTTGGAATTGAGGTAGTAAAGTCCTTTAAGGTATTGCGTATTATTTTTAAAGAAAACATATGGAATGAGCACATCGACTATATTCATAAAAACTCGAGATGGGCAGTATAGTACATTGTCCAGATACCGCACAATTTTCACCACGTCAGTTACAATAATAATTTAAATGGTCTTGTGCAGTTATACTTTTTGTATTGTCACCTCGCATAGGGTACCACTAGCCTGCAAAATATAAACAAGATTCTGACACTGCCAAAAAAAAAGCAGTAAGAATATGTGTCATCCTTTTATCACACAGGTGCTCTTTTTACTCAATTTAACGTTGTTAGAGCTCCGAATCTACATTATTACCGGCTCCTATGATCGTATAAAGCAGAACTAAAAAAATTGCTGTCTTTTACAAATATCAAGTTTAAATAAACATTCTATCGCCTATCACACTGGTTCTCAAATGGGGGTCCGCAAAGGCATCCCAGGGGTCCGCGATGCCCTATTTCATCAGTCAAGCGCGGCAATAAAGTTTTCTTTTCTCAGGTCGAGCAGAAATGTTTCAGTTTTCGGGCAAGTTTTCTCGTAAGTATGTCGATAAGAGATGTCTACTTCACACTAGCCCTTAGTTATATCCATTTATTCAATAATTATTATGTTT
This sequence comes from Ixodes ricinus, assembly GCA_037355805.1. NCBI lineage: Eukaryota > Metazoa > Arthropoda > Arachnida > Ixodida > Ixodidae > Ixodes > Ixodes ricinus. The sequence goes on from JAZHYW010064143.1 coordinate 30,723, forward strand.
AACGTATACATTTCCCCTCCCCTCACCACGAATGGGGTCCTCCATTCTCTCCGCCGATCCACAAGGGGTCCGCGAAACATCGATGGTTGAGAACCACTGGCCCTATCACACACGACTATATGAAGAGTGGCACGTACCTACCCCCCCCGCACAAACTATGGTATCGCACCCATCAGATTCATTCTACCATCTTTTTAATAAAGATCTTGACACGTTGAGTCCAAGAAACTTCAGCTAATTGTCCATTTGATCACGTCATGTTGGCATTATGTACCTCTACCTTATAAAATGTTTGGTTTTTATATAGAAACGTACTGTGTCAACTAATGCAAACCGAAAGACACCTCTGTAAATAAGATTAAGTATGGAAGTTATTATTTCACTGTGCTAGATAAGTGCTGTACGCGAACTGCCATCTTTGAGCTGGGGCCTTGTCAAGCTGCATATATTGCAGCTTTTGCCACAACTACCACCTTTCTCTGCGAAATAAGAATTGATTGATTGATTGATTGATTGATTGATTGATTGATTGATTGATTGATTGATTGATTGATTGATTGATTGATTGATTGATTGATTGATTGATTGATTGATTGATTGATTGATTGATTGATTGATTGATTGATTGATTGATTGATTGATT
>JAZHYW010064144.1:0-21260 GCA_037355805.1 Ixodes ricinus
TAGTCTCAGCTTAAATGTTGTACTGCAGCAAAGGCCAGAAGGCCGAGCACATAGTTGCTGGCAGCTGCCCTTACGATTGCTTGTGCCGCCGAGCAGAGCCGTGTATACAGAGAGCTGTCAATGGAGGCGCGGGCAGAACCAGGGCGGCAGTGGACGCAGAAAGTGGCTTGATATGCCCGTTGGCCAACCATCCTAAAAGAATCCCCTAGCGGTGGTAGCGATCAACCAGTTTTGGTCAAAGGTATATGTTGGTATATGGTTTTAAATGGCGCGCAAAAGAGTGAAGTGTAGTGGCCCTTCATGGCTGAAAATAGGGTGCACGTGATGTTTCGATTGTGATCATGCAGAAAAGGATGTAAGAAACGAATGCGGCCACTCGAACTCTGTTTTGCTCGGACAGGCGTGTGACCGCTCGGACGGCGAGATTCCTCGGCCCTCGTGCGCTGAGGCGTACGGACTATGTCGATCGTTCCGCTAGTCGCACTCTTCCAGGCATGATTTTGGATGACCGTGGTTGAAACATCACAGTGCACCATATTTTCAGGCACCGAGAGTTGCTCCACGCACTTACCAAGTTTGTTTCTCGCGGCCACCGGCAGGGTCATTACTTCCGGCTTCTGGTTGGCCACATTCGAGATTTGTGGAAGACGCCCTGGAACAGGCCCAGCCCGCTTTCGGCCAATGCGATCCTCCTTCATTTGTCGCCTATACTTCCCAACGAACGGCCAAACTCTCTACATATACAGTATAGACTCTCATTAATTCGGAACTCCAGGAAGTCTCAGGTTTTAGTTTGAATTATCAGAAGCTTGAATTATCAGAAATTCATCCTAAATATGATACTAGTAGACAACATTACGATTTGTTACATGGATAGCTACACATACAAAGCAGATTTTTTGACAGTTTCCTCTTGCATAGGCCTAATATATAACAAAATGGTAGAGTGGGGCCAGTTAGTTCATTATGGGAAAAGACAAGCGCCGAAAAAACTAGGACAAAGTAAGGAAACGACGACACAAGGCGCACTCGCAACTGAAGTTTTATTTTTGGAAAAACATAGTCTTATATACACTTTTTAAAACACCCCACGTCACTTTCCACGTGCCCACTCTTTATCTAAGAATAAACGCTCTTTATCTGTCAGGGCCACGGAAGGTTCGCTTATGCACTTATCTGCACCCTTCTCCTTTATTGCATACGCCTCATGAATTTCCCTGGTAATCTTTTTGCTGTATCGCCCCAGGATTGCCAAGTCATTGAAAACTGGTGTGCACTCACATCGGTCGCAATGCACAGCCAGGTGCCCAGAAGGTGACTGTTTCAAGGAAGCTGCGTGCTCTCTCGCGCGATCATTTACACAGCGCCCAGTTTGGCCTACGTAAGACCCACCGCAGGAAAGCGGAATGTCATACACAACACCGGTCTGACATTCCACGAACTTATTCTGGTGTTTTTTCTTACACTCGTCACTCTTCCCTTCAGGATCATTGATTTTCCTGCATAACGCAGAGAGCTTTTAGGGGCTGAAAAGACGACGGGAACGTCGTAACGTTCCGCTACCTTTTTCAAGTTATGGGATACCGCGTGAATGTAAGGGATTACAGCGGTTCTCAATTTTCGGCGTTCATGAACGTTTCTTTCCACACCCCTAAATTTCTTTTTAAGGCCCTCTGCAGCTTCAACAATCGATCTCAGCGGAAAACCCGCACTTGCGAGCCGATCTACCTGCAGGAGGAAGCTCCTTCCCATTTCCTCAGGACAGGATTTTTTGAGAGCGGCTCCGAGGCACGAAGAGGCAATACCTCTTTTAACTAACTTAGAGTGAGCAGAATTAAAAGGGAGTACACCTTTCTTGGAGCGAGGCTCATAAGCCCAGCACACATGATCATCTAAGAATCTTAGTTTTAAATCCAAAAATTGTAACGAGCCCTCCGTGGTCCTCTCATGGGTGAATTTTAACCCATGAGAGCAGGACGTGAACGTGCCGATTACGTCAGCCACCTTCTCATCCGTGAGCTTGTTCCCTGGGAGGGCGATGACCAGGTAATCATCGACATACCTGTATATTTTAAAAAGGCTGTCACCTCCGAGCCTCTCAAGAATAGCTTGGTCGCAGTGTGCTAAAAAAATGTCGCACAGAATAGGCGCAACCCGCGAACCAATGCAGATACCCTGTTTTTGCAAAAATACCTCTCCACCAAAAGAGACATAGGTGTGGTCAAGATAGAAAGATAAAAGTTCAACGAAACCCTCTACACTTATCCCGCAAGTGCTACGAAAGGCTGTTTCACCGCTGCTCTCAATGCAACTTCTAACAGTGTTAAAAAGGACGGTATGAGGAATCGAATAAAAGAGATCCTCAACATCAATTGAAAAAGCGTCGCACTTCCCTCTGCACCCCTCTTTCAAAAATTCAATTACTTCTTCTGAATTCCGGACCAAAAATTCATCCTGCAGTTTCAGGCTTGATAGGTGGGTGCGGAGAAAGGAAGATATCTGGATCTGCCAAGTATCTCTTTCAGTAACAATTGCTCTAAAAGGTACATCTGTCTTGTGCGTTTTCGTGCCGCACCTCTCTCTTGCGTTATGCAGGAAAATCAATGATCCTGAAGGGAAGAGTGACGAGTGTAAGAAAAAACGCCAGAATAAGTTCGTGGAATGTCAGACCAGGTGTTGTGTATGACATTGCGCTGTCCTGCGGTGGGTCTTAGCGTAGGCCAAACTGGGCGTTGTGTAAATGACCGCGCGAGAGTGCACGCCGCTTCCTTAAAACAGTCACCTTCCTGGGCACCTGGCTGTGCATTGCAACCGATGTGAGTGCACACCAGTTTTCACTGCATGGCAATCCCGGGGCGATACAGCAAAAGATTACCAGGAAATTCACGAGGCGTTTGCAATAAAGGAGAAGGGTGCAAGACCAAGTGCACAAGCGAACCTCTCCGTCAAATTCCTGACAGATAAAGAGCGTTTATTCTTAGATAGAGAGTGGGCACGTGGAAAGTGACGTGGGGTGTTTAAAGTGTATATAAGACAATGTTTTTCCAAAATAAAACTTTGATTACGAGTGCGCCTTGTGTCGTCGTTTCCTTACTTGTCCTAGTCAAAAGTCAAATTTGGGGGTTTTTACGTGCCAAACCAACGACGGGCATCTCGGCACGCCCAGCGGAGGACGGAGGATTAATTTGGACCACCTGGGGATCTTTTGACTGCAACCGGAAAGCTCGGTTACACGGCGCCTTCTCCGCAATACAGCCTCCGTCAGATTGCGGGCACCTCGGCCGGGATTCGAACCCGCCACATGGGGATCTGTAGTTGCCTGCGCTCGCCTCCGGAGCCACCGAGGCTTTTTTTCTTTATTGCCTGTTTTTGGTTCAGGTGACAAACACATCACACATACAATAAAAGGTTAAAACAAAAGCCTCAAAGGCTATTGTACAACTATCAAGCTCGAACATTTTCACAGACCAGTGATGGACGCCAGCTCCTCAAGAAGCGGCAAAAAGTCCGGGGGTGGCTGCTGAACCTTAAACATTTCTTTCAAAAAAACCATCATTTCAACAAAATACCTGTGTGCGGGACGCACGTCAACGTCCGCGTGTCTGACAGCCATGCGGCAGCGCCACAAGCTATGGAGGCCAACCAGCATGATCATGTCATAGGGTACCATGCTGTTTCCTCCATCAACAGGCAAATAACGGATTCCGTGAGGTGTTAACGGTAGGTCCTTTTTAAGGGTCCTTTGAAGGACGTCCCAAAGGAACACTGCGTCCCAGCAGTTAAGAAAAGCGTGTTCTATCGTCTCTGGCATTTTACAAAGTAAACAGTTTACCGACCATGCAACGGGAATACCTTTTCCTTCCAAAAAAACTTTGACCGGCAGGGTTTCACTGTGTAGTTTAAAGAAAAAAGATTTCGTGAAGGCTGGTACCCTCATTTGCTTGACACGCTTCAAAACATCTTGACCACTTTCCGCACTGTACAAGGACCGGTACAGCGGAGTAGGAAAAAGGGAAACAATCAAGTCTTTGGTCAAACGCTTTCGCGACACACTGGACAAATACTCGAGCGAAAACCGCGTCGCCAAGAACCGATAAGCAAACACAACTTCTTTCAAAAATCCGCGTACACCATAACTGGAATGAATATCAGTCGAAACAATAAATTCGGGCAATGCTCTGCATAGCCGCACCTGAATGACTGTACGCAGTAGAGGGTCCTTCTGGTCCCTTAGAAAACAAAACCTATTAACGAGTTGTCTAACAAAAAGGTGCGACAGACCCAGCCCACCATCCTTGACACGCCGGAAAAGATTGGTTCGGCTCGTTCTCTCCCAAGTCGAGCTCCAAATAAACACAGCAAAAACGCGGTGTATTCGCTGGATGTTGACCCGCGAACAGTGCAGCACCTGAAGAACGTACCAAACCTTCGCAGCTAAAAAGGCGTTGCATACCGAGGCACGCGCAAACATTGAAAAACCTCTCCCCCCACTTATCCGCCCTTGCGCGCAGCGCTTGAGCTTCTTCGTTCCAATACTCCTCGTTGTCGCGGTATTGTTCAAGTGGAACTCCAAGGTACCGCACCGGCGTGTCGGACCACGTGACACGTTCAAAAACAGTGGGCTTGGAGGGCCAATCTCCATGCCAAAACCCCTGACACTTTTGCCAATTTACAGCACTGCACGTGTTCTCGCAGAACTTCTCAGTTAGTTCTACGGCTTTCTTTACACTCTCTTGGTCAGTACAAAAAATAGCCACATCATCGGCGTATGCCAAAAAACGAACCTCACTGGCTTGTAAATTAAAGCCGCGTATATCTCCACTACGTAGCACACTTAAACAATAGGGTTCGAGAAAAATACAAAACAGGAGCGGCGAAAGCGGGCATCCTTGCCGCACAGAAGAAAAAAGGGGGATACGTTCACTCACACTCTTATTCACAACTAGACGGGTGGCGCAGTTAAGGTAAGCCATGCGTACCCCATCGCACAGCACCGAACCTAAATTAACATATTCTAAGATGGAAAAAAGAATTTCGTGGGATACGCGGTCGAAGGCTTTCTCGAGGTCTATCTGAAGTAGCGCAACCCTTTGCTGGAAATCGTCGCAGCACTCCAAAATGCTTCGCGCTACATGCACGTTTGTAACAATTGTCCTCCCCTTAATACCACACGTCTGGTGAGGACCGACTATAAGGTTGATCACGCCTTGTAGTCGTTCCGCCAGCACCTTCATCAAAATCTTATAGTCCACATTCGACAGAGTAATCGGGCGGTACGCTCCAACCGAGCGTAGCTTAACTCGATCCTCGCTCTTGGGGATTAAAACAGTATGTGTAGACAAAAAAGACGGGGGTAAGACATTAAGTCGGAACGCCTCGGAAAAAACACAGTGCAAAAAAGGAGCTACTCGATCTTTAAACACTTTATAAAACTCCGCTCCTAAACCATCAGGCCCAGGCGATTTCCCCCTTTAGATCGTCTATTGCCTTTTCGACTTCACCTAACGTGATAGGCTGTTCTAGCCTTTCCCTTTGCCCGTCTGCCAGCTTCGGCATGAACGGTAAAAAAAACTCCGAAAATCGTCCCTCTTGGGTGCGCAATAACTAAAAAGACCTTTGTAATGCTCTACAAACGCGTTTTCTATGCTTTTCTTGTCACTCGACAACGTACCCCGATACAGAATTTCGCTTATCTCGTTCTTGGCGGCATATCTTCGTTCAATGCCAACTGCTCTTTTGGTGGGAATCTCCCCATCTGATATGCGCTTCAAACGCGCCCGTACAACAGCCCCCTGATACTGATCAGTATCTAGCGCTTCCAGACGTTTCTTTAGACTGATAATGTCATCAGTGAAAAGCCCAGGCGATAAACATTCTTCCTGTAATAACTCTTTCAGCAGGCCATCTAGTTCCTGCTTTACCTTTTCTTGCTCGTGTTTCAAAATACTTGAGCGTTCAAGCGCTGTCATTTTTACATCCTGTTTAAAAAGTTCCCACTTTACCCCAAAATCGTTTCCCTCGGCCCTTGCCAACTCGTCTAGAGTTTGACGAACTGTATTTACGAAATAATCATCGCCTAGAAGCTTAGTATTACATTTCCAAAGATTCCAATCAAACTTTTTTGGCTTCTCCTTGGATGAACATAGCATAAAAGAAACGAGGCAGTGGTCACTAAATGACACATGATCAACAGTATACTTTTTACACACTCTCAGCAATTCCGAAGAAACATACACTCTGTCAAGGCGAGCGTGACTTGCTCCTTGAAAGTGCGTAAAGAGCAAAACCCCTCCATCAGACACGCAGTTGGCAACGTCTTCTAGGCCGTAGCGTTCGACCATACCCCCCAAAAGTAAAGCACTCTCGTCATGAAATCTTCTGCTGTTCGACCGATCACAAGGCGCGCACACACAATTAAAGTCCCCTAGCAAAATGACACGCCGATCCGTCCGAACATACTTCTCAAAACTCTCAAAAAAACCCACTCTTTCATCGATTCTATTCGGTGCGTAAATGCACAAAACACGGAAAAGATTACTAGAAAAAGAAAAATCACAGAGGACAAACCGTCCCGACTCATCGCTAATAACCTGCTCTACAGTAAACAAACCCTTGCGCAAAAACAAAAGACACCCGCCAGACGTCCCGACAGCGTGGCTTACACAAACATCGTACCGCGACTCAAACATCCGCACCATGCTCTCCGTCTGGCTTTCGCCTTCCATCTTTGACTCTTGAACTGCCACAATATCGAGGTCGTGCTCAATAAAGAGGCGGCTCATTTGGCACTGCCGGCGCCGGGAACACAGTCCCCGCACGTTTAAAGTGCCCACGCGCAAAGACTTTTCTAGCATGCTTAAATTCTAGGTAGGACCAACCGGAAAGCGATGCGTTTAGAAAAAGAAAACCCTGCGAAGAAACCTTTTACAACAGTAGTGAAGGCCGTGACCACTCACTTCAATTGCTCCTCCTTGCGCTGGCGAGACCTCGACCGTTCACGGTTAAGTCCCCCGTTGCCAACCCACTCGCGCTCGAGGCGTCGCAGTTCCCTGTCGGCGATCTTGGAGCTTACGCCTTCGTGCCGTCGCCTCGCCGCTCCGGTCTCTGCGTCCTTGAGCCTGCCGTCGACGCCACCTTCGCCCTCCTCGGGCTTGCCGCCGTCGTCACCCTTGACCTTGACTTCGTCATGAACTTTGGTCCCGACGTCTTCGTCAACACGGTCCTTGCCGTCATCGTTCCCCGGCACGGCGGTTGCCGCTGGGACGTCTGGAGCGTCCGTCACCTTTTCGGCCGCGACCTCTTCGACTACCTCGGGGGCCGCCTTGTCCTTCGATTCTTTTGATGCCCCGGGCGAAGGTCTTGGTTTCGCCTCCTCACAGATTCCGCTGTTCTCTGCGGGCCCGCCCTGGGTTTTCTGGTCTGTCGGCGTCGTTGCCGTTGCTGCTCTCTCGGCCTCGAACACGTCCATGCACTCGGTGTCGTCCGACGCCACGGCGGTGTTGTTGCCAGTGACGCGGGCGTACGTCTTCACGCACGACGAGGCCTCGTGTCCGAAGGCCTGGCACAGGTTGCACCGGGGCACCCTGCAGTCTCGGCGTATGTGCCCCGCTCGGTGGCACCGGAGGCAGATCGGCGCACGGCCAGGGACGACGACCAGGACGTTCCCCCGCAGATCCGCAGCTGATGTGGAAGGCTCTCCAGGGAAACGCCCTCCTTCAGCGTCATCCGCACCACCAGCGTGGTGGACTCGACGTCGACGAAGCCCGGCACTTTCCACTTTTCTCGGACGATTTCCTTGACCGAGCCGAAGGGCTCGAAGGCACGCCGCACCGTGTCCACTGGGACGTCGAACGTGACCCAGTGGAGCTTGATGCGCAGCTCCCTCCGACTCGGGTCTACGAGATGGCAAAAGCGGCCCTTTACTTGCAAGCTGCCGGCTTCCAGAAGCTTGGTCTTTGCTTCCAGCGAGTGAAGTTTCAGCAGCCAGACGTGGCTCATTTGGAAGGCCCCCAGACCAGCCACGCCCGGCAAAACTCCCACCTTGTCCAACGGTTCACGGAAGTCTTCAATCCGGTAAGGTCTTCCTTGAAGATCAGCGTGAAGAATCACGCTGAGCTGAGCAGCATCTCCGGTGGGCAGAGCAGGCAAAAGTACACGGTAATCGTTCGGCAGAAAAGAAACATTCGTTTCACCGCGGCCGATAACGGCCGCCGCCTCTTTCGGGGAGCGATTCATAGCGCCGTCCGCTCTGGCTGAAAGCCGGAGAGACACCGGAGCCACCGAGGCGGCTTACTTTGTCCTGCGAATCTTTTCAGCGCTTGTCTTTCCCCCAATTATAAGCGCCAGAGTGCAGGCCTTAACGCGACCGGTGAAAGAACTGTAGGCGGTCAAGTTTATTTCATCCGGCAAAAAGAACTGTCGATTGTGGACTTTTGGTCCCAGCACATACGATCTCAAAACAAAATTTTCAATACCAGCCAATGCAGGTAAGCTCCTTACGGGACTCTTCCTTTGCAGACAGAAACTTCCGGAGCTGAGCGATCTGCTCAAAGGCCTCTGTGGCTGTGACAGTTGGTAGTGGGTCATCCCTTTCTTCATCGTCATCTTCACTCTCACTGCTGCACTGCGCTGGCATTGCTTCCTGTACTATGTCCTCAACTGAGTCGTCACAACAAACACACACATCGTCGTCAAGACTAGCATATTCCGCCAGCTGGGCGTTCACATTATGTGCTTCAAGGCCAGAAAGCATGATGCCAGTGAGCTGGTCCTCATCCTCGACGATCCTCGACGTCGTCTTTATCATCACTGCTAGTCTTGAAGCACATCAATGTGAACGCCGTTTTCCGCAAATGTGTGCCCACTTGAGCACCGCTGAGTGCGCTTCTTTCCGAGCACTGGTCCACTGCGGAGAAGCAACACTCGCAAAAGCAAACTCCGCGGCGATTGCTTCTCTGCGGTGCACTGGTGCTCGAAAAGAAGCGCACTCAACGGAGCTGCGAGAACAAAAAGTATGATTAGCTAAAACGCGTTCGAATTAAGCGGCTTATAAATACATGAAAACATAGCGGGCCAACCAAATTTTTCAGATATGTTTGAATTAACCGGAAGTACCAAATATCTGAGTTTGAATTATCGTGGGCCTACTGCACGGCTCTGCCGCCGATATGTGCACTAGACATAGCCTGCTCGATACTGACAAAGCCTGTCAGGATCGCCACGAGAAGCAGCCGCCAAAATTGAAAAGGTAGCTCAGTAGACAACGGATGAGAGAGAGCCACGTGACGGGCGCCCAGCTGCGGCGAGACGCCGAAACACAGTTCTCCCAAGTGATAGAATGTCCGCTCGTGCTCCTCGCTTTCCTTGCGCTGCCGCTTCTTTTCTCGTCAGGTTTAGAAAACCATGTTTTGGGTCCTCGCCGCTGCAAAGCTGTGCGCTGACGTCCAGGTTCCCCGAGTATCCTGTTCTACCAGATCCTCGCGCTCTAAATCTGCGACCGGGGACTCTATGGTCTGTCCTCGAACTGGCAGGCGCTGCGAGCATGGGAGGCTATGCCCTAGAGCAGGGGTGCACAACTGAAAACTTAGGCGGGCCAAAATTACGTTTATTGAAAACTGTGCGGGCCGCACCTAGTGTGACGTGTTGCATATTTCGGCTGCGGTCAGGCTTCCGATACCAGGTGTCATCGCACTCGTTACCGTCTTTAGCACATCTCGCAATGTCATGTCCGTCATGGCAGATCGAAGGTGGTTCTTGTTGAGAGTCATCAGTGCGAAGGTCTGCTCACAAACATACGTGCTCCCGAAAAGTGATTACAGTTTCAAGGCGTGGTCCACCAGGTTTCGTACTTGTTCTTGTCCAGGTTTTTGTTGAACTGATGCGGCTGAGATTCGCGATGCATCGTCTTCAGCGCTGGTGGACACTGGAGGTCGATGAGCTCCAGTTGCATCGTCGGATCGGAGTCCTCCGATCTGACGATGCAACCCCTAAGAATCCCAAAAGGAGGCGAGAGGATTGATAGCCCCGTGGTGAAAGAGGGAAGGGGATCTGTTGAGAGAGAGCGAGAAGATTTTGCATTCTGTTTACAAACATGTTGAAACAGAACCACACCATGGACAGGGATGGCTGCACGCGCTGTTTTATTGTTGTCAGCGGGATTAGTGGAGAGTAGTTACTTCGCCGAAGACTGAGAAAAGTAGGTCAGAGGGTTGCACTGCTGCTTGCCAAGCGGAACGGGCGCTTGGCGGATTGAATGGCATAGTAAGCAACTTTCTGCGCTGAGCTGGGCCGCGGGCCGCTAAAAAAGCGCGCGCGGGCCGCATGCGGCCCGCGGGCCGTATGTTGTGCACCCCTGCCCTGAGAGCAAGAGCTCGCGCTTGTAGCCTTTCCTGTGGTACATCATAAGGTGAAAAGGGAGTATAGTGGAGTATTTGTGGACGTTTTCGCCCTTCCCTCGCAACTTGTACTGCAAACGCGACCCACGGATATATGATTTCGTGTTGTCGAGGTTGCCTCAAATTCAAGAATGTTTTTCGTGGTTTATTTGGTTACGCAGATTAGGTGTTTTTCGGTGTCTATATCTGCTATCAGGCTTCAAAGATAGGCGTCTATTGGAGCTTAGGATCCAGAAAATAGAACGCTGCCATGAAATTCCGCAAAACTCTTGGGGCCGGTAAAGATGAGAGAAGCTGTCTCGCCGACGGCTCAATGCGGACCGTTTTCGGAACGCAAAATGAAACTGTAGCCAAAGAAGTTTATTTCCTGCAAAACTTGCCTTTTTCTTATTCAAAAACAATTCAAGATTTCTTTTTCCTTTTTGGTTAAACGAGCTGGGGGTTGATCTTCGGGGTTTATCGGTATTAGGCAAAAACACGCCTACTAAAGTGGAAACAGACTCGCCTGCTAAAGTGGAAAGAAGAGAATTTGTGGCAGTAACTTGCCCCGGCGCTGCCCAATGCCGTTTTTTGCGAAAAAATGTCGTCAGAGTGCCAGGCGGGCGAGCTGGTGTAAGTTGAACATGGTTGTAAGCCTGGAGACTGGGGCAGAAGAGAACACAGCAGAAGGTAGAAAAAGAGGAGGCAAAAAAAGCCGTTTTTACTTCCGTTTCACTAAGCGTGCCGCATAATGCAAGGGGCGGAGGATTGTATTCCCCCTATAGTAGGGGTAATACCAATCGTATTTGGTTTCGTCTTGAATCTGATTCTCACCGCTTCCGCAAGCTTTGACAGCGATGGAGCACTGCGGTACGTACGCTAGCTTCGAAAACGCAGCACAACATAGTTGAAGCCGAGTCTAGGTATAGAGGTTTATAAATCGGATAGAAATCATATGAAAAAACTTTTTTTGTCGAGCCTTGATGTGGAGGGCAAGCGAACGTACCTTCAAAAATTATCAATCCCAATATACACAACAGAAGCTTGTCCAGTCTCCCTGTCGTCGCAGATACACGAACAAAGGTAGCATGTAGAACATCTGGGCGGGCGACAAAGGTTCGACGTTCCGCGCTGGCACCATGCATCCGTGCGGCCGTGGCAGCCAACTTAAAAGCCAAGCGAAACAAGGCCCCATACGAAAATTTATTGATGTTGATGTATGAATAACACCCGGCGATTCCTATAATTTTGGCGTTAATGAGAAAATTCCATCTACCATGTATGTGGAAGATCAACAAGACAGGATGTGCAACGCCGAGCACCGCCACGTTAGTTACCGGATCCGCAACGTTACCTGTCTGTATAAATACTGTAGTATAAACCATAGAACTGTAAGATTGCCATATCCGTGGATGCAGGTCTACCATAACATAACATTTCCAAGGACCTCGTAAAATCTGTAAACGGAATGACTGCAGCAATCCATCTTGAGCATGTTGCCGAACAAGTTATCTTCCACTGCTAGAATCGAACCCTCGCGAGAGCGGAAATATCCTGGGAGGCGGAAAAACGTCTTGGAGAGGGACGTTTCTCCACCAACCAGGGAGGAGTCTGCAGGATCAAGGAGCTTACTTGCGACACCGATGACTACAGCCCTCAGGGCTCTTAATAGCTTGCGAACGACATGGTTTTTGGGGGGAATTGACGAGTTCGTCGTTGATCACATCCTTCCAGAGTGCCTTCGTATGATCTTGCGTTGGGGTTTCACACGTGTTAGCCAGAGCCACGTATTTATAGAAGTTGTTACATAAGAAATGGGCGCCATGCCTTGCACGTGACGTCATATGGCACCGTACCAGCCGCCATTGCTCCGTACCAGGTCCTTGTACGGAGCCTTCTGCGGCATACATTTGGCACCATCGAATCTGTTCTTCTCAGCAAGCCTTGACCAGAAAAACAAATTCAATGGTGTCAAATGTAGGCTGTAGAATTTACGGACACAGGAGAACGGTACGGAGCAATGGCGGCTGATGTGACGTCAATGCAAGGCATGTTATACATGCCTTGCATTGACGTCATCATCAGCCGCCATTGCTCCGTACCGTACAAGTGTGATTAGCACTGTACATCTTACTATACCGGCATATATTGTCAGAGAATAGCAATATAAGCTGTAACAGTAATGTGATAATTAAATATTAAATAAGGTTTAGCTCAATATTCTTCTTCCTTTGGTTCTGAACAGGTCGAGCGTCAGTTGAGACGTTGGTGAATAAGAGAAAGTTTCCAATATATAAATATAAGTAATCGAGAAAACAAAACATGGACAGGTATTACGACAATTAATTAGAACGTCAGTTAAAACAAGGAAATGTAAACGCACGTTTGCCGTGTGTACCTTTCTTGGTGCCGCTTAAAAACGCAGGAAGCACGGACCGACTGCAGCTTACTCCGGTATTCTCCAGATAGACGGCCGCTGATGCCACGGGTTGCGAAGGGCAGAGAACTAAGTAAGCCGTGCTATGGACCCACTCACAAGTTTCACTCTCTCCTCAAGCACGTCAGCCACCATTATGTTTTATTTGTAAAAATTTCTGCTTGATATACTTGGCTTGCAAGTTGCACATGACGTCATTTTTGATGCCCTCCAGCAAAGAGGGGAAGAAGGAGCTCCCCTCTTATCAGGATCCTCCTTTGTGCCTGCCGGATTTGCACAGACGTCGCTATTCTCCTCCCAGAAGATTATAGAAGATTAACCTGTCACTCAAAATTCTCACAAAAGCAGCTTCCCTCTCCTCCTTTTACATGGTGTTCAAAAGTATCCGATGTGACGTCAGTGCAAGGAGCCATAAGACCGTTTTACTGAAAGAGGGCGAAGGGGAAAAGGCGAAAGGGCTACCAGCGCTTTCCCTTTCTGGTTGTGTAGAAAGAGTGAAAGTCCCGGATGAGAGGCTCGGCCGGTGTTGGGTGTCTGCTGTGCCCCAACTTCGTTCGCGCTTTCTTTTCTGATTTTAAACTCGTAAACTTAATTAGAGCCACGGGCTTCGATGGCGACAGTCCACCGGTCATCGGGACACCATTGCTGGGTAGTACGGTGCACGAATAACGACAGAAAGGGGCACTGCAGACATTCAACACCGGCCAAGCCTCTCATCCGGGACTTTCACTCTTTCTACACAACCAGAAAGGGAGAAAGCGCCGGTAGCCCTTTCCCTCTTCTCTCTCTCAAAATGGCGCTACCCACGATAAAACGGTCTATAAGGTGCGTCCTGCTTGTGTAAAAACAGTGAAGTACTGCAAAAAGCTGGCTCACAAAAAGGGTGACTGAAGTTGTAGTCAACCATAGATGTTGACTACAGCAAAATAGGCAGCTTTTAAACAAGGTCAAATAAGGTAAAAGAAGCAGCAGAAAATGCATCCTGATTTCGAAAAGATAGGGGTGAGCAGCGAACGAGGATGCATAAGGCAATAACACCTTCACATATTATCACATCTCTTTTAGTGGATTTTAGGGTAGACGGAGCGTTGTCTCGTGTTGTGACATTATGAAAATGGTCGTTGTCACTATAACCGAGAAGGACTTTGTTAATTCTGGTCTGTGCACTTACCGCCTCGAGCTTCTCGAAGAGGCACACAATCACTTGGTGCCCTCCTCTCCCCGTCTTCGATCGCAAAGAAATACAGGACTAAAAAAAAACGGATATAACCCCTCCCCCCCTTTTTTTTTCTTTTTTTTTTGTAGAAATAATTATTTGGATTTTTCGACATTGTTGTTAGGGCCTAAAAAATAAGATTCAAAGACTTGGTGTTGCAAAAAGAAAAGAAAAAGGCTTTGAGGAACTGAAGAGTGCCAAACCTTCCTTTGCGCTCGACTTTTACCAAAATAAATACAACCTTTTCTTTAAAAGGGTCCTAAAAAATGTAACGGATTACAAGGAATCCGTTACGTACAAAATGTAAGGGAATTACTTTAAAATTACACTAGAAAATATGTAATTATTCCGTTACTAAATTACTGATAAATGTAAAGGGATTACAAGTAATTTCTGTTACTTGTAACGGATTACGTACAAGTCTGGGCGGAACCGCATGCTCAGAATTAGTAAGGCCGTGAACCTCCCGAAGGTCGAATTCGAAAGGTTGGTAATTTTCGGACCTCGCTAGGGTTCGAATTTGGAAAGTCTGCAACTTCAGAACTTCGCTGAGGTTCGAATTCGAATAATTCGAAAATATTAAGGTTTCTGAAAGGTCGAGTATGGAGATTTTGATTTTTTGGCTAAATCGTTCTAAAAATTTTAACTTTTCGAATTTATTTAAGAATCAAGTTCGAAAAATCGAATATTCAATTTTTTTCGAGTTACAAGTTCGCAAAGTTCGAAAATTTCGATGTAAAGTGCGAATGTTTTTGAATATCACGGAAGGCGATCAAATTCCGCGGTTCCGAACTAAGTTTTTATGAATTCATCTAAAAAGATCGCCAAATGTGGTGAAACTTTACTGAAAACGTTGCCTATTTCTCTTATGCCGTGAATATACTCCTTCCTTCTCAGCGCTCTCTGCTGTGGTACTGACAGCACTACCTTATTTGTCGTAACTTATGAAACAAGCGTTGAAACTGGTTGAACGGTTCATCGAAAAGCCCCGAGGCGCTCAGGTGAACGTACTTCTTACTTATTTGCGAACTAGTAGCAATCCGATCAAACGTCGCCTAAATGCAATGCTGGCATAAGACAACGAAATATACAGGAAATGCATACACATAAAGGCATCCATAGGCTTCCCGAAAAATTTTTGTTGCTCTGGGCGTTTATTTTCGGCAGGAGATGACCCATGGGATGGAGCAGGGCCGTCACCGGGGGGGGGGGGGGGGTGTTCTGACCCCCCCCCCCCGAAAATATATTTTATAGTATAGTGCGTGGTACATGGTCGGTGCATTTGCAGCCAGCCGATTTTAATCTCCACCTCTGCGCACGCGCAGTGGCACGCCGGTCGGCTACCGGGTACCAAACCGGGACCGGTTCTCCGGTTTGCTATGACTCCTCCATTATATGCCACTGATGCACATGATTCATAGGCGAAAATAAGACTGATAGACATTTTCAAAACGGCCGCCGTTGTCCCCGAAACCCCCCCCCCCCGAAATTTTTTTCTGGGTACGGCCCTGGGATGGAGCAAACACTGAACACAGGCACAGCGGCACCCGACGCAAGTCAAGGTTGAGGAGAATGCAACCAAACAAAATTGAGGACCACCCGGCCTGATACAGATGATCAGGTCGCGACCAGTCGTTATCGGGCTAACAATATTGTTGCTGCCTGGAACTTCTCTTCTTCGACGAATGGAGATATTGGCCTTTAAAATACGGCCGGTTTCTAATGATAATTAAGTAAGTGCCGATTCAGCGTTCGCTGTAGCGCATCAGCGTCGCGCTCCGCACGCGCCTTTTTTTTTTTTTTTGACGCGTTGAAATTAGGGCGTCTTGATTGAATTTCAAGCCGCATGCAGATCAGGGATCTGTCGGACTAGAACAGAGGTTACCTCGGAGAAATCTACGAAGTTGTGCGCGGGAGGGCTCTATGCGGAAGTCGAAAGAAAAAGGTGTGAGGTATGAGGACGAGGCCACGCCAAAGTTACCATTGAGCGCTTTACAAGCGAGTCGTTTGTGCACGATCAGCTAAGTAAGACTGACTCGAAGTGCAATTTCAGCTCCACTTCACACATTGACATCATTTGACGTCGAACTTGGTTCGAACTTTGTCGAACTCCTGTTCAGTAATTCGAAGTTCGTCAAACTTTTGAGCCCAGCAGGGTCGAAAGCTAAAGCTGTAAAAGCGTCGAATTTCTTAGCGTAATAAGTTCGAAAGTTCAAAAATGTCGAATTTCATAGCGCGAAAAATCGGAAGTTCGAAAACAATCGAATTTCTCAGCTCAAAAAATCGGAAGTTCAAAAGTCTTCGAATTTTTATTCTGGTAAGTTCGACGTTTTGAAACTTTGCGAACCTTTCGATCCCTTCGTTCGATCTTCGGACCTCAGGTTCGCGAAAAGTTCGCGGCATCTCTTCTGAGAACTAGCTCCAATTTATCGTCTTCCAAGAACAACCATTCTGATTGTGTGGAATGGCCATAGACGATTGCAAGCAAGGGATCTGGCGGCCGCCATGTTCATGCTCGTGTTGAAGCAAACAGGTGCAGTTACAAGCTTTCCAAAGCCAACTTTGAGCTAGTGATGTTGGCCAAAGCTCACCTTCACGCCAGCACAACCAGCACATCACAACCAACACTGAATAATCTTTAAACGTCGGCATGTTCCGCTTTGGGACTAAATGCAACTAACGATCTGCTTCGATGACATCAAATTCCAAAACGTGAGACGCAGTATAAAAAATATTACACAAAAACCAGTTACGCTGTTTCCCGTTGGCTAGGTCACATAGCATTGTAGTCCAGAACTGTGGTATACAATGGGATGTGCAACAGAGCCCCATATTTCGCCATCATACCAAAACGCCACGCGAAAAACCGAGCGAAAACAGTTCAGCGGGCTCCGTGGCGAGGATTCAACTTTGGAAAGTTACTGAACGTAGCTACTTTGGAAGGTATTTTGGAGTTTGCACCTGCGAGAGAAGACCGGAGCCACCGTTTGTACGTATCCTTTGTATTGTTCTTAATTTCTCTTTGATATTTAATATGTTGCAAAACGTTACAAGGGTTGCGTCGATCCTTTTGTAAAAGAAAGCAGAGCAGAAATGTTTTGGGTTTGGCTCAAATTTTATGTCAAAATGAAAACTTTATTTTCTTATTTTTTTTATTTTTTATGTTGTACGCAAAAAAGAAAGACGGAAGTCTGAACATAAGTATTGGGTGAAAATACTCGCTACATAAATAGTGTTTTTGTATGTGCGTGCGCTACACGACACATCAAGACAAATAAAAAGGGAGGGGGGAGTTATGCCCTTCTATCAGCAATCAAAATGTTTCTACACTACCCATTGTCGTTCGCGCGCGCCCGTTTTGTTCAACCATTTTGTACTAAGTTGTCAAGACTGCAGTCCTGCACTGCGGCGACAGCACGTGGTTTGGTCAAACACTTTACCATGAGGAATACATCTCAGGTGAGCTCTCTTCTATGGGAACGGGCAGAGTGGAGATTAAAAATCAAGATGATTTAAATCAGACTTTACTACAAACGTCTCGGCTACGGAGCCGGATTGGGGTCCATCGCAGTCCGAGGGCCGAAAAATAAACATATAAGTATAAATGAGGAAAAACTAAATATATAAACACGAATATATGCATCTAAATACCAAAAGCCTATGGACCAACTCAACTCACTTACGTCACGCCACTGTGGTGGCGCTGCTGTCGGTACTGCGCATGCGCAGATGCTTCACTGCTCCCGACTTTGGTTTGTGCGCACGAGCAGTACCCACTTGGTGTGAGCAAGGCGGGCTTGTTTCTAAACACTGTGTTGCTGTATATTAGAGTAAAAATATTAAAAAAAGAATGTAAGGTGGCATGAATACATATACTTTATTTCGATATTCAAGGTGTAGGTAATTATGGCATATACAATTGTGGCCCAGAAAACTCACCAGGCATAAATCAAAGTGCGTAGGAACTTGGGCGTATTCACACGGTGCAGAACACTAATTGACGGCAATTCGCAAAACTTATGACACAAAAAGCAAGCAAGTTTGACACATTCAAACAGACAGCACACGACCACATCGGAGCGTCGAGCTTTCTTTCTGCCTTCCACTTCGCGGCGCCGGTTACGTCCTATTGCAAGCAAATCGGGATATGACAAAGAAAAGCAAATAAAGTTCTTTAGTCAACCTGAAAAAAATCAGGCTTTTGTTCTGAGTATGGCGGGGCTACATGAATAAAAAAGTTGCTAAACTGTACTTGCAAATTTACAGTAATCCTTTCTTCCGCTTTGATATCAGTGATCGGACAGATTGATAATCACACTTACGTGTTTGAAACTACAAGGAGTGATAAAGGGTCACTATTTCCTAGCTACAGTGATTTAAATAAAATTAATCTGATTTTTTATATATTTTCAAAAAAATAACTGACCTATTTTTATTTTATTTCTTCACCTTCCGTTGCCTATGGGATTTCCTAGTGGAAACTTTACTAAATGGAATGCCACCAAACAAAGAAGTCTACTTAAGGAAAGTACACTTCTTCGTGGTGAGTGTGTCTTGTTTTCAGAAACTTAAAAGAGCAGAAAATGATTTATCTAGTGAATGAATTCTGTCCAAATTCACGAGTCTAGGCATGTGGAAGAGCGAGACGGAGCGCCCCCTCAGGGCGACGATGAGGTAGCACTTCATCACTGGGCCTGATCACATAAAGGTGCGTTTTTTCCTGTCCAGCACCTGTCTCGTCGCCGCGGTCAAGCAGTATGCACCGATTCCCACGGACGTCAGCGCGACGTTCACCTCGGTGGCGGACTGTTTCCGCCGTGCGGAGGAACGCCCCAGAGCGCTCAAAACACGCTTTCTCTACTGGTCCCTCTGGTGCGAGTGTTAGGTTTCGTCTTGATGCTAATTCGCACATTCGCTTGCCGCTTCCGCGGAGTTTTGACAACGATAGAGCACTGTGGTGTTTACGCTAGTCTCGAAAACCAGAGCTGCAATGAAGCCGAAGCCGAGGTTAGGAAGGAGTTTTATGGATTCTTTAGAAATCAAATGATCAATTAAATAAATGTAAGGGGCAAAAACGAGGCGCTGGTGTACATTAAACATGATTCAATAGGCCCCCGAGACTGCAGGTAACGACACACACACTCAAAAAGTCTCAGAATTTCGTGCTAGCTTCGATTAGCTCTCAGGTTTTGAGCAGCGCCCCACGTGAGCCAAAATCGAATACTATCCGGTCGCGCATTTTCGATTGTGCAATCTTACGCTCCCTCGCGATTGCTCGAAGGCGCTTATAAAATAAATCATCAACAAAACAGCTGAAATGTATGCATTCTTGGCGTTTTTGATGGGACGTTGAGGCAACAAACTGTTTACTATTTGTTTTCTTTCTTTTTTTTTTACGCTCATGAACGAGACGCTGAACGTACGCTATGCACTCGAACCTGGCTGGTGCGTGACGCCAAAAGCCAACATAACGTGATCGCGTTTTGGGGGCGCGCTCCGCACCCACGGACAGTGCAAAAGACCTATGTAGGCTGCGATACTCGGTTTCGTTCTTTTCACCGTCTGCGGTTTCGGCAGTTCCGGTTATTTTACAACTTGTTTAATAGTTTCGATGCGCCCATGAGACTCAACTTCGCATTATATTCCTAGGTCGGGCCACAGCTCTCTGAAAGCGGCGGGTACGCCAAAAAAGCGCGAGAAAAAGGACTGTTTGAGCTTCTGTTCGCGTCGCAGCTCGCCGCTCGCCACTCCACGCAGCGGAAACGGAAAGCGCTCTAGTGAGGGTCCCCGATTCTCTGCTCAGCGGGCGCGGCGGAACTGCTCGCGGTCATGGCTCGCGAAATGTCGTTTCCGAATGCAAACAACACTCTTCACTGTCCCAATGTGGTGCTGCAGATGGGATTGTACGCACGTGGAGAGTTTGAGTATTGAGCATGAAGTAACCGCAAAGGGCTGTGCGTTTGCGTTGGGGTAACGCTCACGTTTCGCGTGCGCATCGTTGCATGCTGCTCGACCCAAGACCGCAATTTCGGGTTCGCGCACGCGCAGCGTGGAACATGCAAAAGCTAACGCAAACACGCAGCGCTGCGTTCGCTCATATATGCAATACTAGAACTTACTACTGTTTCACCGTTTTCCAACACCAACGAAACGTGCTGCAGTGAGCAGATGCGCAAGCAGTAGGCGTTCCTTCGAACTGGAAAGGCTGAAACGGCAAACAAATACGAGAAATTAATGTTAAAAAAGGTAATAAATAAAAAAAATAATCCTTTTTTTTCTGGTTGGGGGGGGAAATTTGGTCTGGGAAGGATATTGGCGGCGACTTTGGAAGTTGTGCCGATTGTCAAAAAGTCGCTACTTTAATAGCATCTCAGTAATCTAATTTTACATTAATTTCTCCATTAGCTTTATGACTTTATTTATTTTATAACTTGGTAATTAAAAATGCTAGATGGCACTTAATGATGATAATTGTGTACACTTTAGATTGTCATACTTGTTCGGTGTTTGAAATTAGAGCATATAAACAATAATTATTTTCGAGCTTCAAAATGAAGTATTAAAATATCTTAATATTAATATTTATATTATTATTAATAAAATTGCAGCAATGTACGCCCCAGTTAACGCTACGATCACGAAATACGCCATTTAACCATTACCATTTTTTCTGAAAGGCGTCATTTTGCTGCTTTATCACATGAAGACCTCTGACATC
This sequence comes from Ixodes ricinus, assembly GCA_037355805.1. Taxonomy (NCBI): domain Eukaryota; kingdom Metazoa; phylum Arthropoda; class Arachnida; order Ixodida; family Ixodidae; genus Ixodes; species Ixodes ricinus. The sequence goes on from JAZHYW010064144.1 coordinate 20,745, forward strand.
GTTATCAAGATAGCCCAACACTCTAACGCTTAATGCAATATAAACTCATGCGTCACGCGTTGCTTTAAAAACACGCAAACTTCAACCTGCCTCACTCGGATTCAGTCTTTGAATTTTTTGAGTAGAAGAACAGTGCGTTTTGTGAACATATCGTATAAACTGGATTTATTCTGTCATTCTTCTTCTGGGAAAGATATTAAAGCAATTAATCTTCTAAATACTACACGAAGGCATTGAAAGAGCTCTGCAGTTTATTGTTTCATATAAGACAATTATGTAGCCAGAAAAGGTAGCAAGAACGCACAAATATCAGCACTGAATTTTTCAACAACTACAGCATTATATGTTACCTCCAGGGTCTATGAAAGACCCTGTGTTTAGGGACGAACGTTTTGCGAACAACTTCTTTAACTAAATAATTGTGGTGCTGAGACACATTTTGAGTTATGAAAGAATCTGAAATTAAGACCAATACAGAGAAATTAAATAAAAAAAAGGTAAAGTTTCAGCAATACG
>JAZHYW010064146.1:0-10379 GCA_037355805.1 Ixodes ricinus
CATGTTCTTCGGGACCCCACTAGATGACGCTGTGCATTTGCCATATGGTTTAATATACCACATGCGAAATGCTTGCTTAGTCTGTGGCTTATAATATCTAAACTTCTTTCACGAAGTGACATCCCGTTTGGCAAGGCCGTCGTGAAAGGCGGTTTTAAAGTGTACGTGATGACATATTGAATACCGTGTACAGAACGGTTTATATTAATTAATATCTTCCTTTTGTCTGTTGGGAAACATAACTTACGGTCAGAAATATAGCATCCGGGTTGGTGTGTTCTGTCGTTAGGGTAAAAATCAATGTGTCCACAGTCGATGGTCATGCCGCACTGAAATTCCTTGTCCCGTATTCTGTCTATCAAGCTCCTATTTCCCATACGGGTGTAAATGATATCCCCAAAGTCAGCGTGCTTTTTACTCAGGTGGACGCGGTGTTCCCGAAACTCCGGCTCTGCTATATTGAGGACCTGCCAGAAAAGAAACGATCACATCAGACATAGGAGTCTGAATGTTTAAAAAGCTTAGTGGTCGAAGCAGTTTGTTTCTTCCTCGTTTTCGTTTTTCTTTCTGCGTCTTGCATTTGATATCAATCTTCAGAGGATCTTTTGAAGAAATGTGAACCATAAAAACAATTACTAAGATTCAGGCAGTGCATGACACACAATCTTTTATTAACGGCGGAAATGTTCAGATCAAATTTTGATGGTGAAGATTGGTATGTCTAACCTCTTAATCCTGCTTCCCGCTATGACGCTCCTCAGAAACATCATCGCAGTTAGCTAAAGTCAAGTTTTTAGGCAACGACCGATTTTTCCTGGAGTACGACTGGACGTAGAAGTTCAGAAATAAACCCATTAGGAGGAGCGTCTGAGCATTCGCTGTGTGGATCAGGTATCTGGGGAAGTCACAATCCACGAACAAGGGAATGGACATGTGGGCAATGTAGATGACGATCTGGACAATCTGCATCGATGTGAGATACCTCTTCCACCAGAGGTAGGGCCGTACAGTGGGACCGAAAGTGGCGAGGAAGTAGTAAGAGTACATGACGGTATGCACGAAGGTATTCATGACGAGGCCCAATGCAGCCTGACGTTCTGGAGCGAACAGAGTCCAGAACCAGGCATCCACTGCCTGGTGGATGAATGGTGGATGACGTGCAGACGCGTGATGTGCGTGAGCTTCTTTCGGAGCACAAAAAATACGGTGTCTAGTAAGTCGGCATAGCGCACTGGGACGTACCACCAGCCACTCCTGTAGACACCGACGAGCTCATCATCTATATAGACCGTCATTCCTTGGCACCAAAGGTTGTAGCGTCCTCCAGCGAGGTAGGTTTTACTTAGAATGATGTAGAAAAACCTGGCATTTAGTGCGACCATGGCGAGGTTGTAGAAGCGAATCAGGTTGACAATCTTGAAAAGGGCTCTGTTCTTCATCAAACGAGGTCCTGCGAGCTTGACGAAGTATAGGTACGATAGAATCAGCGGGAAAACAAACAAGGGGTTGACAACAAGAGGGTAATATCTGGTCCTGGGGTCTCCCATTTCTTGGATCCTGCTCAGGAATGTGATGGGGCTCACGCGAAGCGTCCCATTGGCCTCCATCTCCTCTGCAGCTTCTTGGTCACGCTGAAATTTGGACAGCAAAAACAGAAAGATGAACAACTTTGAGGTTGATATACTTGAATTTATTTGGCCCCTTTCCCTACAATAAGAAATATTGTAAATAAAGAAGATATTTCCATTGGCAATATCCTTGATTGTATGCCAAAATATATAGGCGGAAACCAATTTTAGTAACAGCAACTACAAAAGAGACTTTTCCCTATTGAAGCTTGTAACATCGAATGAGTCGCAATGTAACAGAGTAGCAAAGTTTTGTAAGCCCTGACTTCAGCGATTAAGAAAATATTCTAAAGCCGTCTTTAAAGGAGCAACTTTTCGAACCGTCTTAACATTGCAATATCTGCAATTCAGACTTTCGGCATTCAAACGCAGCGCTTCCGAAAACTAGGTTTCGTCATTATCATCATTATTATCATCACCACCGTCGTCGTCATCATCGCCATCATCATCATTATCAACATAATTTGGTTTTCTTAAATTTTTTGCGCTATCTAGACATAAACGTACGTGTTTTTTATTGCTGACATACTTGTATATTGCGTCGAGAATACTAACTGGACTTCTTGGGACAATCTAGGCACAAAAACAACCAACTGCAAACGAGAATAACTTGTGACTAATATTCAGTTCTTTCAGCCACTTCATCGATGGTGACACGCCGGTTCCCGTGTATGAGCCGTTCTACATCAGAGATTGCGTCCACCGTCGCCGAAGTGTGAGCCCGGCCGGAGCGAGGTGTGTCCGTCAAACTGGACGCTCCACTTTGAAACTTTTGATGACACTCGTACATTTGTCGAAGTGATTGACAGGCGTCTCCGTACTGCTTCAGCATCCTACGATAAATATCCGTAGGTTTTTCGCCCTCTGCGCCCAAATATCTGATAACCAAACGCTGCTCCCCTCTTGTGCATGCTAACAAGGGTGCGGCCATTTTGAAAGTGCTGTGATCCCGTGACATTTCGCACCAAGTCGCCAGGCCGGCGTGCAGAGCTCCCTGTTGTGGTAGGTCAAAACATAATTGCAGCGCAGCAGATCTGGCACTAGATATGATTTTCTCACGGCTAAATTGCGGTGACTTTTATAACTCTGCCTCGTAATTTAAATTTAAATTTGTTTAATAAGTAGAAAAAAAAGAAGATCAAGGCCACAAGCATGGAGCGTAGCTTGGAAAGTTACTACTGGGTGTTTCCATGCCAGATAGTGCAATGATGGTCCGGGTCATTTTTTCTTTTATATGTATATAACGAATATATTATTAAAGCCATGTTCTTGGTAGGAGCATTCAGCTATATGCGAACGCCGTCAAAAACACAAATATAAAACTAAGTAAGCTAGGGACAGCATGACTTTATATACCCGACGACAGGAGGCACCGCAGTACATCCTTTTTCGGTTGTAAGAAATGTCTCCTAGGAGCGGACGTCTCGCGGTAAAGTCCCTGTAACGAAGATAAGCTAGCTCAATTTGAGTAAAGGTTTGGTGTTCTTTTTTCTTTTAAAAGCCGACGTACACTTCGCACGTTCCACCTTTTGCCCGCCTTCTCTCTTCTTATATCCTCTCCACTTTTTACCTTGCCACAGCTTTGCTCCCCTCGCTGCTTGAGAGAGGGCAGCGCTAAGAGGATTATCTTCCTTGCCGGAAACCGAAGTTTTACGTCGTCCTTCAACGAGGTTATATGTGACTCAATTTTTGCCATCACAAGTTCTAGCCACTTTAAACGCTTAAAGCGAGTTTAAGAAACACAAAAAAGTGTAATTATATGTACATTGACGCGCAATTTGCCACATTTAGAGAAACCTGCGTTTCTGCAATAATAACAGAATTGCAATAATGGCTATAGCATATTTTTTTATATATTAGGTAAATAGATTTAAGGATTATAATTTTGAAGTGCTTTGCGTCGTTTCACAAAAAGTAGTTCGTAAATAATTTGTGAATGTGTCTCTAAATCGTGTTTATTTCATATAATTCATCAAATAGTTTGGCATATACTTTTTTTATATTAGTTTTTAATATCTGGTGTACATATCGTAAATCGTTCATCAAATAAGTTGAACAAATTATTACTACTGCATCCTACGGTGTGAAATTGACGGATGTGCAAAGTACCATAGCAAAACCTTGGCAATCTCCACGCCTCGAGCTTCAAAATTGTATATCTGCGTGAAGAAAATTAGCTGCGGCGTTTGCATATAGCTGAATGCTTCTCCCAAGAACATGGCTTTGACGTATAATTTTTACATAATTGTAAAACAAGTATGACTTGGACCATCAATGCTCTCGATCTGACGTTGAAACACCCTACTGCAATGGGCACAGAGGCATATTTCAAACGACTTTTGCTTTGCCATATACGTTGGCAAGCTTGAAACGAAAAATTCTTTAAAACTTAAAAACATACCTATTAGGTATTCCTCTTCGAGGCTACACACACTGTGTCCCCCCAAAATATTTGAAATTTTCTTTTTCACCGAGAAAAATAAACTCCGCATCGCCCAACGCTTGGTATCTGCCCAAACGCAGCGCTACTGGTCCGCACGAGATGCGAAAGTTTCAGAGATTTCCAGTGTCTGTTTCAAATGTTTCAAGTGATTTCTTTTTTGTCTAACTGGGGAAATTAAGTCTGTTTTTGGTAGCTTTCGCCATTCAGCTTCATGTAGACGTGGTTTCCGTCCTCCGCCATTTTTTCCTTGAAAATTTCCCAATATTGCTTATAACTTTTAAATCAGAGAATGACAAGCTCTGAAAGTTTGGCATCTGGTACGGACCGCTGCCGCTACAATTAAAAAAAGTATGAGCATTCAGCAACGCGTAGTTCCTTTTGTAATAAAAAAAGCAGTGCATATTTTTTTGGCTCGGTGGATATGTTGAAAATAAAGCACTGAAACCGGTGGGTGCTTACCTGTTGCACAGGACACCGCTGTTGCTGACAACGTTACGCAAGCTGTGCGCCAGATGTCCTACACTTCTTAACTCGGTGTAATACAATCCAAGACTTCTTTACGATGAAAACCGAACAGTCTCTACCTCCACACATGCTGCTCAGTCGCGCATGCCACACAGGTTGCTGACACATGCTGCTCAGCCGACTGAATGCTGACGAAAATAATCCCTGAGAAGGGGAACAAGAGGGACAAAGGACAAACACAAATTTCCAAACACAGCTGGGTGACTGGTGCTCTTGTTCCCCTTCTCGAGGGATTATTTTCGTCATTCTTGTCCAGGTCACTTGCACCTTTGCATTTAATGGCATTATAATCATAACCTTCAATTGCAAGCTTCACCCTTGTTGGTGTTAGACTAGTGGCAGCTGATAAAACCCGTTTGCTCTACTGACGTCTAACCCCTGGTGAGCTCAGTTGGTAGAGCGCTCCACCTGTAAAGGAGAGGGTCCCGGGTTCGATACCCGGACCAGGCAGATTTTTTCGGTCGCGCACCAGTCAGCTAGCTGTGTTTGGAGATTTGTGATTGTCCTTTGTCCCTCTTGTTCCCCTTCTCCAGGGATTATTTTCGTCATTCTTGTCCAGCTCGATTTGCACCTTTGCATTTAATTGCATTATAATGAATGCTGACGCTGCGCAACGGTGCTGACGAGCAGCAGCTGATGCAGAACCTTGAAAGCACTCCCTACAATATTAACGAGAGGTCCCTTGTCTTCGAGATGCACAGCCCTCAAAGCACGTGGTTTGTTTACTTCGGACTTTGTCTGGAATGGTGAGGGCCCCCGTGCTGATAGCGTATAAATATACACTGTGCTGGTCGACTATCTCGGGGAGTGTTCGTCTCCCTTCAGTATACTCGCTGCTCGTCTAGTATATGGGATAAAGATCTTTGTCAGTACTCCGTGTTGCGATTGTTCGCCCGAGATGGCTAATCCGGGTGTTCGTATAGGCACACACTGTTCTGAGCATGACTTAGGCTGCTATGGCATAGCTTTTTCCTCTAGCATTTGTGAAGATATAGGTCATTCCTAAATAATAGACAATGGTTTCGTAACTGACACGGGGCCATCAACTCTGTGACTTCTTATTGTCTAAACGTACGTAGGTTAACGATCTCGTTCTCAATGCCAAGTCTTTGCTGATTTATTTAGCTTTGTACAGCAGCATATATGTTTACGTGTTGCTCATAAGCGAAAAGTCTAGATCAGTGGTTCTCTAAACTCCCACCCGTTGGTCAAATCCGGCCCGCAAAAGTTTTACAACCGGCCTGCGGCCGCGGGCCGGGGGCCGGGCTTCACGCGTAAAAAAACTGCGCCGCGACGCGCTCCAATTGCGCAAACAAAAAAAAAAAAAATTACACCATCTTCCCGAGGGGAATTATGGGGTGATGCGGAGCATCGTGTTGGTTCCGAGGAAAGAGTCAGCTTCGTGCTGACGTCGAGAGATGGCGCCACCGACTGCCCTAAGCGCAATCCCCTACGCGAGCCTTCGTCGAGAAACTTGGAACGCCCGCCGCTCGCCGTTTATTTATTTTTTCACATTTGAAGGAGAGGAGACTAGAGGAGGAGAGTTGCGCGTGCGTGCGCGGTGTGAGTACAAGCGAACGCACGCGCAGTGCACGCAGCTGGTAGAGAGAGAGAGAGCGGAGAGACTAACGCGCAGCTGTTGGAGAGAGGGAAGGAGGAGAGTTGTGCACGCGTAGTGTGAGTGCGGACTACGACGCCGCGGGACATAGACCCGAACAAGCGATGCTCCGCATCTAAAATGCTAGAAAGAACGATAGAAATTGCATTGTAACGCGGGCCCCTCTAGTAATTTTTGTTTTTCATTCAACATTGCCATCATTAGCCACCATTTTAGTCCCCTACTTTATGTCTCCGAAACTACTGCCGTATGCGGCTGGTCGCCTCTTTTTCTGAGCTTGATTCGACAGAGTTCCCCTCCCTCGCCGCCAGAGCTACTCGGGATCATTTTCAGCCGATCACAACCGCTCGGCTTAGAGCACTCGAACATTCTCGAATCAGTCACAGAAGTACAACTTGTCGACATCTGTGATGGATGAAAAAAAATGTTTACAGCGTAAGATGAACGATTGAGCAAAGTTTACAGCTGGCAACGTGATGAAATAACGGCGTGTGACGGACTGTAAACTGTTCATAAGCATCGGCATGTAAAGAAAAAATCTATCAGCAGTTTGTGTAGCGATCTTCGCAGACTGGAACGAGCGCTGTTTGGAAATAGTTGTCAACTCATCGCGTTTTCGACAGTGAACGGGATGCGATGGCGGTCTTGCGTACGGCAGAACCAGGCAAATATCAAATGGTTAAGAAACCGCATTTTTCTCACAGCGGAATATCGTGCATAGCATCAACCACAGGATATAGCACGATACGTGCTATATCCTGCGGTCAAGCCACCGCACTCTCTTTCAAGCACTCGACCGCGCACGCTCTGGAAAGAGCACTCGAGAGCGCGCGGAAAGACCCAAACGAAAGACCCATTAGCCTTGTGGCACCAATCACAGTGCACTAAAGTCAGCTACTTTTTTTATTTTACATCACAAACATTTGAGTGCACTTTTACCAAACCTGAAAATTCCTTAAGCGTTCACAAAACCCGGTAAAACAGGCGAGAGGTCTGCGAGCTGTTTCTTCATCGGTTAGGCTTAGCGAGTTCACCCCCGTGAAATGAATTGTCTCGTAAAAGCACTGGGAATACTTTCCATGCAGTTTTCCCGTCTCTCACAAGCCAACGTCGTTCAGTCCATTGTAATCCTCGCACCGATAGAACGTACACACACTTTCTAGAACCAGATTTCCATCGCCGTCACGCCGCACCCTGCAGACCACCGCAGACGACTGCCGCCGCCATCGTCAACAAAACCACGTGATCCCCGACCACTACAACGTGACGCTTGCGCCACGTGGTGGTGGCGCAAGCGTCACGTGGTGCGTGCTCCTCTGACAGCCAGAGAGGCAGTGCTGGGGAGAGCTCTCAGAGGGGAGGATCCTAGCAACTAGCTGATGAAGCAACCGCACTCTCTTCAACCACCTGACCCGCACGCTCCGAAAGGGCGTACTCGACAGTGCGTGGAAAGACCCAAACGAATTCGCCATATGTGAAAATTCCTTTGCGTTCTCATATACTCTACACCGTGTTTGGTGTCTCTGTAACCACTTCATTCCGTATTGTCAGCATTAGTTTTATCATTTTCATTAGTCTTTTGCACTGCGCGAATGTACCAACAAGTTTCAACGCGCCCGGTCAGTTTTCAATACAATTGTTTTAACAGACGCTGCGTTTGAAACAGTTGCGTCAGCGGGTCAACGATGACTCGTGCCACAAAGGCTGTTGCTGTTAACACGTCCATATTGTGTGAGGAGTATCATGTGTATTTATTTATTTCTAAATATGGGAGACAATATACTGGCAGACGGGGAGGTCTGTCAACTACCGGCTTCGAGAGCACCACTAGAAGTATCACGAGCCTCGAACCGTATTACCCGGATCAGTCAGTTCATGCCTGTACCTTGTCGGCTGCACCATTTCTCGATTAAACTAGAATTGTGCGGAAGGATGACAGAGCAGATATGGTAGAGGAATCATTCATCATGAACACGGTCCCAAATAACGTCCCCGTGCCTTCTATGCTTTCTAAACTGAAATTAATTTAAGGCCAGAATCCGGATTAGTTGCACGTGCGTTCCCATTTTACGACAAACCTTTTTGATCGGCAAATCATTCTTCTTTTTTTTCCTTCTTTCTTATTCGCAAGTTCCAGTGAAAACCGGGGGTGCTGAACAGTCTGCTGATGCGGTCAAGCAGGGGTCGGTTCCCGCGAGCATCAAGCAGCTCATCGGAATCAACGTGTTCTGCGGCAGATAATACCAGGCAATCGACTTCAGTATCTCATTAGTCCTATTTGAAGATGAACGCGCTAGTCAAACATTTGAACCCTTTGTAGCCGCGCGCCAGGCGCAACGCAAGGATGAAAAAAATGCTGCCGCAACAGTGGACCGTTTCGCCACGTGCACTGCGTTTCAACAAGACCAGCCCACAAAGTGATTCGATGGCCAGTCGATTTATGTTTCCCCTGCGACGCGGTGTGGCGCAAGAACATTTGAGGACACAATACCAATACCGCAATGTAAGCATGAAAAAACGAACGCCACGACCACTTTCTTATAAGCCGCTATGTGTGTATCATGGGGATACTAAAATGAGTATGCCACTGCGTTAAACGCTGACATTTATGCTATCTCCTGAATTAATTTAAGGCAAACAGTGTTAACCGCCAACAAGCCCGCCAATAACAGGATCTACCGCCGAGCGTCGGATCCGGAAAACGGACGCAGGCCGCTCTTTCTTCGACGTTGTTGCCAGATTGAAGGCATCACGGCCGCTCGTTTATCGTACTACCGCCGTAATATTAGTTCAGGCAGGTTCAGAGAGCCCGCCGCAGTTGCATCCCTGTTTTGCGAGGTTAAGGCGAGAGCGGCGACTTGGCTGAACCTCCCAACGTTTTTAAACGCTTCATTTGCCTTTACTTCCTCCTCTTCACACCTCACTTTCCTTTTTTATCGACGGAGGACTTCAAGAACGCTCAGAAACTAATGGTGGGCACAGTAGATGGTATCATGACCGTCCAAATGTAGTGTTTACTTTTCAGCGCTGCCATTTTAAAACAACACGCTCCCAGTCTTTGACAATTGTTGTATAATGACAAAATAATAAGATAATTTCTAAACAAGTAAATGTATCATCACTACAGTTTTTCTTTTTTAATGCACTCAAACATTTATTTGTGTATTGCATAATATCCAGGTCATTAATAGTCCTCGTCTTAAGACATTTTCTCTTTCCCGGCCCGACAGCCAGTGCAGACAGAACGAACCCCGTAAGCTACAAAGTTTGGAAGACCTCTGCGCTGATGCATGGTTCGAGGTGCTTAACGAACTGAATTACATCCTCAGAAAAATTAAATAGGAATTACCACAGTATTCCACATACGACTTTAAACACCACGTGTCATAATAAAGCTGTTCTTATATAAGAATACGCATGTACCAAAAAATAGAACCACCATTTTATTGATAAACGATCGCACAATAATAAGAACAGAATGCGAAAAAAAGCAACATAAAAAATACGCAACACGACACGCTATTTTTTTATTGAAATGTTGATGCTCCAATAAGCTACATATTCGACATTTTCAATAGATAATCACGCCAAACGGCGGTGAATAAGTTCTGGAAAATAACAGATCACCCACAAGAGATCGCGAAACGTCTCAATCGTGCTTATTTTGAATCCTCCGGCTGTCAGCACCGCCGTTTACACTGGTCTGAACGTGAGAGAACCATACCGGTAGACGAGATAAACAAAAAAACACATGACAGCTGAACGCCTGCGCGTTCCCAATGTGGACGAGGCACCTCGGGAAGCCACAGCTCCACGAACAAGGGAATCGACATGTGAGACCAGTAAATCACGAACTGAACAATCTGCAACAGTGTCAGGTACTTCTTCCACCAGAGGTACTGGCTCGAATGCAGCTGCGTCGTTAAAGTACAGACAAAAATAAAGCGACGAAGGTCGAGGCCAGTTGTCCTTCTGGCGCGAATAGAACTCCAGAACCAGGCGTTCACCGCCACGATGGTGGTGATGCATAATGCAGACGAGGGATGGTGAACCTCGCAAGAAGAAGAAGGTTCAACAATGGCGTGGCAAAGCGAACGCCGCAACCCGCTTATAGTGTTCTTCGAGTCGTCATCCGGCACCTGTTATCCCTGACAGGAGTACAAAG
>JAZHYW010064149.1:0-33175 GCA_037355805.1 Ixodes ricinus
GCTTTTTTGTCACGAAAGATGGTATAATACAGTAAACTTTTGTTAGTTCGAGCTCGGTTAATTCGACTTTTCATTTAACTCGATCCTGTTCAAAAGTCCCGGCGAGCGCCCATACATTTCTACGGGAGGAAAAGTTTGATAGTTCGAACTCGGGACGACTCTGCATCGGATAATTCTTCCTGAGCGAATGCGCGCGGGCTCACATTGCACGGCACCACGGCAGAAAAACCACCGACGTACGGCGAAACACGGGCCTTTTGCTGCAAAGCCGAATGTGCGAAAATTTGCGCCTGCTCTTCTACGCCGTTGAGATGGACCGTAGCAAATGACACGAGCCAGTGCAACCAATCTGGCGTGGCAGTGACTTTAGCGTGGAGTAGCGCGGACAAGGAGGTTTCAAGGCCGGTTCAGACACTTGCGTTTGAGTGCGTTTGACTGCGTTGCGGCGAGAACCGAAAGCGAGTCACCGGCACATCTGTGCTTCGTATGAAGCGTGGAATCCAATTCAAGGATTCTTCTTGGCACGCGATATAAGAAGCAGGGATGTCCTGGTGTCTCGCCGCCGCAACGCAGTCAAACGCAGTCAAACGCAACTGTGTGAACCGGGCTTTAGACGTCCTTGAGCGCGGAGAACATAGCGCGTGGTCGGGCGCAGGGATACAGCGCGCGCGACACGCTTTTAAAGCGCTTTTAGCATAGTGTGCGGTCCATCTTGCGCGCCGGAAAGCGTAAGTTCTCTTTTCCTTTTTTTTCTTTTCCTTTAGGTCGCCGACGGTTTGGCCGTTCGGCGCCAAAGTCGCTTTCTCAGCGCGCGCTCAAGGCGGTTTTTTCCTTTTCTGTAGCATCGTGTGCGGTCCTCTTGCGCGTCGGAAAACGCAAATTCTCTTTTCCTTTTTTTTTTTGTTATTTTTTTTTGTCGCCGAAGGTTTGGCTGCTGGGCGCCAAAGTCGGCTCGTAAAACTTACTTTGTTCGTTTTTTTTTTAACGCGATTTTTTGAGGACGTGACGTTTAGTATTACCCAGAGCATGATTTTGGACGCGCGTTTTTAAGCGCAGACGGCAGCAGATTATCCGTGAGTACTTTGGACAATAAAAGGAAGTTTAATTTTAACAGTTTTTCTGTCCTTTTTTTAATTCAATCATTCGGATAATTTGACCAAATTTCAAGGTCCTGTCGAGGTCGAATTAACGAAAGTTTACTGTATAGAAATATAGCTTCATAGCTATCTACCCTAGACTGTCCTAAGGCATTATAACACATGAAAACGACAAATTTATACGCGATTTCATAACGATAGTTTTCCTACGCAGACACGCCCACTTTCATCTTTGAACATTTGCAGTTTTTTTTGTACTTCACCCAGGTTAGCAAAATTTGGCAGAAATGTTCTCAACATCAACAGAAACAAGCCCTGTAAATGTCATTTAAATCAGACAAGTGGTTTAAACATTCACTTTTTTGTGTAGTGTCCCCCCTTAATACTTGTGCACCTTAATACTTGTGCACCTTCGTTAGTGGAGTACCATGCACGTCCCCATTGGCGGAGGCAAGCAAAAATCAACTTCTCCAGTAAATACCGAACAGAAAAACAATTCCGAGGACACCTAAGCACTTCTTACGAGTTGTGAACGTGAAAGCATGAATGTCGTTCTTCCGCACCCTTAGCCATTGGCGTGGACGGCCACAATTTGCTACTGCCGAGGCTGCGGCTGCCTACGTTTAGATGCCTCCGGCGCTGCAATGTTCCTCGGCACTGAAAGAAGTGCAAGCAGCCACAATCCCCCCCCCCCTCCCCCTCCTGGCGACGACTGATTGAGAGCGGCGGCCGCCAATGGCTATCTAGGAACCATTTCCAGTCAGTGGAAATGTTATGATTCATAGTGTTATGAAACAAGTTCATAACATTACTCGACTTAAAAACCAGTCCAAAAGAATTCATTCTGCATTAAAGTGACTTTTGAAAGGGTGGGAAGTTGCATCAGCACCTTATCGTTAAACGAGATCTATAGTGCAATCCACATAGAACAATGCACCACTTATAACAATTAGTTTTTAGAGGACCCTGTATTTTTGCCTGTGGTATCCAGTCCAGATACAACAACAATCGGTTATAACAATTGCATTTTCGGGTTTTCTCATTATCGGTACAAGTGAATTGCCTATAACACGATAAAACTAGGGGTGTCGCGAACTTTTGTCGAACCAAATTTTTAGGGTCGAACTTTCGGGGTTCGACTGGGTCGAAATCCGGTTCGATCGAACCTCCGAACTTTTCACCAAATTCGACCGGTTCGACTTTGTGGACAGTGTGGCCAGACCTTAATACAAACATGTCTAAGTTTGGAGAACTTTTTATGAAAATGGTTATTTTATTTTATAAACAGTTGCAATTAAAAGAAACCAATTCTAATAACTGAAGAAGTTAATAACGTATCTGTTTTTCTACTGTAATAACTGAAATAACCAATCAACGCTGCCCTTAATTCGTCCCTTAGCCATCATCATCCAATCCGAAGCCAACTGGCCAGCCTGTCGCGCATGCGCCACGAGTCGAACCTCAATACAAGGTTCGTCGAATTTTTCCACTAAAAGTTCGAAAAAGTCGAACCTGGTCGAACTCGAACCTTGGCCGGTTCGCGACACCCCTAGATAAAACCGTGTGTGGGCTCCGTGCATTGCTGCTTTCCCGTAGTGCATCGGTGTGCCACAGCAGAATTGCCATCTTCAGTTCTGTAACTGGATGCCTGCCTTTTGGAATAGAAAAAACTGTAGGTGGCTTAGCTCGGCTATGCCTGGATGTACGTAGCGTGAGCTTATGCGCACAAAATGAGAGGCGCTATCAAGCAGCTCCGGTGCAGCGTCAGACTTGGCTACTGCGCAACGGAAGCACACAGCTGGGCACGCGGTGGCGCCAGTGCGTCTGCCGCGGCTATGACGTCTCGAATGCGAAGACCGGCGAGGCGCGAGGGTGGCGTGGAGCCCGCGGCGGTGGCGGCTCCGCGCACGCCAACTGTGCGCCGTGTGACGTCACTGCTCCTCGCGCTTGCGCAGACCGGCGAGGCGCGCGCTGTAATGGCGGATCCCGCGGCGACGGCGGCTCCGCCCCGCCAGTTGTGCGCCGTGCGACGCTCACTGCTCCTCGCGCTTGCGCAGCACGGAGCACGGCTCATTGTGAGAGCCACGCGAAACTGCTCAACCTCGGCCAGTGTTGCTCACGCTACAAAATAGATTTTTCCGTACAAAGTCCCACAAAATATGGTATGTACTACGAGGAAGTGTGGTCATACAGTTATTCCTTAGGATTTCTTTACTGTGTCTTGGAGCAGTCTAGATTGTCATCAAATATGTCAGTGCAGTGATGCGCTTGGTCCGAATCAATTTGGAGCAGCCAAAAGTTTACGTTGGAGCAGCAAAACTTTTTGGAGCATAAGCACACACTTAGTTTTCATCCTTACCACTGCAAATATTATGTTAGATTTATCTGTTGGCCTATGCAACTAAAGGCAACATCCACTCTGCCTTCTCTTTTCATGCGACACCTTTTGATGGCATTGATTGCGCACCACACGAGATTCCTCAGACAGAGAACTAGCTGTTTAGTTGCACATAGAAGCACCAAACACGGTAACATGATGATGATTGATGAAGGACAGCACGAACTGGTGGTAATGGTTATTTTAAGTACGGAATCCCACTAAAATAATGTTACTTGGAATATAATGATTTTGAGCACCTAAATTTGTTTCGTTCCAAGGTCTAGAGGTTTTAATAAAATTGCAATTGTTAATTCAGATAAAGAAACCGAAGCTCCTGTCTTTTATCATGGATGTCACATTTTATATGTAGAACTCAATAAAAAAAAAATCGGCATATGAATGATTAATATGCCTTCTTAAAACTAATTGCGTCAAACTCTAAGGTTCTTTCCAAGCTTTCATCCACTGCTCCTGCTAATTTACTCACCTATATAAAAAGAGATAACTGTCCGTCCTTGTCTTTTATGTTCTTCCCTCATTTAAACAAAGGAGTTGGCATAAAAGGTAAACCTACAAAAGAGTAAATATAAATCTTCTAGCAATACCGAAGTCTCCTTGCTAAATTTCAAACTGGAAAAAGATGTAGCCAGGATATCGCAGTCTATCGCATATACTAGCTGAAGTTTTATTCCAAAATTGTGTGTAGCGCCCCACTCTGGAGGAGTGCTTTCCCATTAGCACATGGATGCGTGGAGGGGCGAAGCAAGACACTCAAAATAGCGATGCCTACTCTGCAGTTGTCGTTTTACCACAGTCCATCAGTACGCGGTAAGAAGCGCACTCAATCAAACTAACTATATACCCGCCAGAACACAAACATGAGAAATATTGCAAAACTTCCAAGTACTGTCAGTGCTCGATACGAGATCAAACCCAATAGTATGTTATTGGAGGCGATAATCGAAAGTTCTGAAAACTCTCACAAGCCTATCGTAATGATCGAGCTGGGTAGCGAGGCCCAAATATTATATTTCCAATATTATTAAAGTGAAATTAAGTTATGGTGCAATGCTGGTGCAAATTCCTCACATTTTAGTAAAATGTAGCAAGGTAAGCACTTTGGTGCAGCAATCCCATCACTGACAGTGACAACTGTTGCATTTTTGTTCTTCAAGAACTTATTTTTACATTGTTGAATGGTTCTTATGTATCTGACAAATACCTTCCTTGGCACCTAGTCATCGGCTGTTTTCATCATCGTCATTAGCTTTCAGAATTTGCACAGTACGAGCCAAAGATGCATTATACTGTGCACATAGATGCAGAGTAATTGTTTTTGAAAACTTTAGTGTAAAAACCTGGCGTTTCTTGCGGGATGTGGGACCAGGGGTACTATAAACACTGGTCATGTCTGACGAAATCTAGTGCATAAAATATGTTTTCGAGCCAGTAAATGTCAGACTAAGGGTCACACGAGACCACGACATGTTGCTTAAATAGGTTCCTCCCGTGACATTGCATTGAATTGGTACAGGATTATGCACCAATTGTTTGTGAAACTCTTATAGCGGTAGCTGTTTGTGCCCCTTCCTGGCAAAAAAATGCTCATGTACGAACGCTAAGCCCCACTCAGCAAAGGCAATGCTCTCTCTCCCCCAGTCGTTCCTTACACATGGCAAGGCTCTCTCTCTCGCACTCCCCCCACCGGCAGCCATCGCTGAAAAATACCCACATGGTTGTTCCGTGTACTCTCTGCACCTCTACAAACAGCTCGCGTACATACTTACGTATCTTCCAACACAGGTGCCCCTGTTCTAAAAAACGTTTCTGCAAAAAAAAAAAAAACAGAAATTTTTTTACACATGCAACATTTTGCACACTTGTTCCACCGAAGCACTCATCGCCTCACACATTTCTACATCAATTCCACTAAAGCAAAGAACCCATTGCAAATGTACAGCACACAGGCTGAAGGCAAATCCTTTCACATGCAGCACATTTTATGTGGGGGTGTGCAATTTTTTTGTAATGCTTTTTCGTAATGTAGTTCTCTTGTGTAGCATATTTCATGTTGCAACAATTTCGTATGAAGTAAATGATATGCAATCTTATGCAAGCACCGAAAATATAAAAACGAAAAAAAAATGTCGAAGTCAGCCTCAAAGGCTTCAAACAGAGCAGCATGTTCTTTGGAAGCCATAATATTAAGCTCCCCGACTCATTACAGTCGAAATTGTCTATATTGGACATAACACTAGCTTGTTATTATGCTAGTTTAGTGATTCAAACAGAAGCATTAGCGACATCAGTTGTTCTGCCCTGCATCTTTGCTTCAGATTAAATCCATTGCAATAGCACATTTTGAAGCAGTGTATACAGTCGAACCCGGATATATCGAATTCAAAGGGAATCGTAACATAGTTAGATATATGGATAATTTGATATACAAAAATATGCTAACTTAAGCTCCAGTTGAATTTTCCGCGCGTCTCTTAATACCGAAGGCTGCGACAAACGACAACGGGACCTTACCAAATACTAGAGATCTCCAAGAGCTGCTAAATACAGTAGAGCTTAGTTGGTGAAGATCACAAACACCGCTGCATTTACGCAACTGTGTTCGCGATCGTTCAAGCCAGCCCACGACCTGCACACAGCGCCAGCAACAAAACACAAAAATAATTTTAAAAAATTAAAGAAAACGGAAAAAGCGAGTTGCATAAGAAAAAACAACTTGATCCATAGAATAAAGTTAAGCAAGCAACAAAAAAAAACCTCTCTAAATTCAGGCAGCAAAAAAAAAAAAAAAAGAACGGGCAAAGCAAAAACAGCGAAATTTAACAAAGATAAGGCGTTAAAAGTGAGATTGCTCAACCATTGTCAACAGACTTGACGAAGACTTTTTTATTTGCTTATTTTATTTTGGTGTTAGGAGTCGCGCAGCAACAGCGGTGTTCAAGGGAGAGCGCAGCTATCGTTCCAACAGCGGGCACTCCCTGCCCTTTCTAAGCATCGGCCCTTCCCTTGCTTTTGCCATCCTCCACTTTTTGTTTTTACATTTTTTTCTTTTACAATTGCTTTTTTGCTGCGTAGCTGCGTATCCCCGTGCACGTATGCTGGCTTGGCGGTGGGCGGCTGTGCTTTGTTCGCTATATTGAGTGTCCCCGCCATGGGAGTTCGATACAGAGAAAGAACGCTCCTATACTATTACATCCGATTTTCAAGGGGATGTTTGGACTGTTCGATATAAACAATAATTAGAAATACCCGGGTGCGATATAACCTGGCTCGACTGTATACAAGTGGCAGATAGAGTGCCTTCATACACACGTGCACTTTTGCTTGAGTGGTGACATCTCAGCCATTTTTCCGCCCAATAGTGTTTTTATGCATTTTGAAGTGCGCCCAATCCGGTGTCACTCAGATCGAGCGCGTAGCTTTGGCTAATGCATAGACGCCATTTTACCACCCAAGTCACGCACCGAGTGCGCGAGAGCGTCACGCGCTGGCACATTCAGGGCAACAATAGATGTCTTCACCCTGAGACATACAGACATGTAGGCACCCTAGTGGCAGAATAACCAAGTTGTTTTTACAACTTGGTGTTCAACAGCATTACTTGGGCAAAAGTTGCCGACGCACGAGGCTGATGAAAGACCAAAGTTATGGAGAGTTTCAATACAGTGGCGTTGCCGCTAGTACCTGTGTAGCACAACGAGACAAACAAGAAAACAAGAATTAGTTTATTTAGTACAAATTGTACACTCTGCAATCGCCAAATTCGAAGGTCTTGTATAACAGTTGAGGGCCACGTGACTCTTCTTGGGCAGTGTAAAACAACTTGTAGAAAACGCTAGCAGCACGAAAGTATTGCAAAAATAGCGTGCCTCTTCTTGACTTGGAACACTCTTTTGTAAATGCAAGCTGCAGCGGGCCACGGCCTCATCATTACTGGCTGCCTCCAGAGTTGTAAACATTGGAACATTGAAAAAGTATTGTCGGCTTGTAACGAAAGCGCACAACCGTGCCAAGCCTGCCCCTTGGTTGACTAGAGTAGGATATTGAGAATGTCTTTCCAGAATACGGCGTCATCTGCGAGCAGTTCTTTGCCACTCTCCTAGCTCGTCTTGGAGAAGCGCTGGTGCATCTGGTTCGCGACCCGGCTGGCGTAGCTGATGTCTCGGCGCTTCTCGGGAATGGGATCGATGCACACCGCCACCAGAGCTCGCAACTGGAACAGTGAGACGAGGAGATGATAATCAACATGGAACATTTCTTCCCAGTGTCCAGCGTACGGCGGCGACACTCGCGTTTGTTCGTGCTTTTTGCCAACGTTTCTACGACCAACTGCCAGGTTCCCGACACCGACACATGGCACTCCGGCTTTCGTGAAGTCATTTGCTCAGGGGTGGAAGCAAGCTTCAGCCTTTTGTAGCAGGTCTGGGAGCAGCGAAGATGCCCCTTTGGAACAGCTTTGGAGC
Source organism: Ixodes ricinus (assembly GCA_037355805.1). Classification (NCBI taxonomy): domain Eukaryota; kingdom Metazoa; phylum Arthropoda; class Arachnida; order Ixodida; family Ixodidae; genus Ixodes; species Ixodes ricinus. The sequence continues at coordinate 7,959 of JAZHYW010064149.1, forward strand.
AGTAAAAGTTCTGCTTTGAAGCAGCTCAGGAGCCACAAAAATCAAGTTTCGTAGCAGTATAAGTAAATCTTAGAGCTGGTCATGCAGGTAAAACTTGAGGCTATAAGTGCAGAGGTGTTTTTCTAAATACAAAAATATTGCAGCAAAAGAAGCATCTCCATGTCACTTTTTAGAACCATTTCCAAACATACCCTTTCGTTAAATATAATCTAGCTCATAGCATTAAAAGCAAACAGCGTAATTGTAACTTATTTGAATGGAAGCTATTGAGAACTGTCCTGGTAGCGGGGTGGTTCCTCTCATGGATTTTCAATAGAAGGCATCGTCAACAAAAGCACAACTTAAGCCTCATGAAAACAAAACATTGTGCCTATTTATCGAGAGTTCCGTAAGTTGAAAACAAAACCATTTCAAGATGCAATTGTATGGTATGAAATAAAGCCCAATACTTACGGACTACACTTTTTAATATTAGGATATACAAATGTTTCAAGTACCCGTTTAGCAAACAAATGTATTTCAATACTCAAGTTAAGAGTACAAATCTACTCAATCTGATAAAAGTACAAATGCAATATTAAAGATTTCATGAAATCATCCCTGCTCATACATATGCACTTCAGCCCTTAGTATAACAAGCATTACTGTATACAAAAAAAGAAAGCTTGTTTATGAGTTTGACAATAAAAAAAGTGACATAACAAAACTATCAAGCACAACCATAAAATGGCAGGTTTTCCTCACGAGTCAATTTTTTTAATGTGTTCTATCCTAACGGTTTAGAGTTTGCGTCGCTCATAGCACATTCCCACTGTTCTCATTGTCCTCCCGTCAGCGCGTCTATCTGCCACATACATCATTTACAAGAAAGTTCACGGATGAGGCAACCAATTATCGCTTTCATTGTTACGGTTACGACACAAATGAGGAGCGCGGAACCGATCTCAGCAAAAACAAACACAATAAACACTAACGAAAAATATATATATATTGTCATGAATGAAGGTGACGAGAGGATGAACAGTGAACTGAAAATAAAGGTTCAATCAGCGAACTTGTGCCAAACAAAAAGTAAAGAACGAGCGTCGAGGCAGCTGAAAGCGGGCGGTGATTTGGCAGCGTAACAGCACGCGAGACTAACTCGACACAGGTCGGGGGCCGCTCCTTATCTGGAGCGTGTCGGCATCTGGAATGTTCGGCAAAGAAGCTTTGAGCATCGCGAGCTCGGGGCGAGAATGAACAGGCATTTTCAGGGAACAAGAAACAGGACGAAATGATAAAAGTTATACCCAGAATAAGAATAAACAGAAGTCTTCTAGAAGTTTGTGGCCGAGCGTTGCTTGCTCGGCCCTGCGCGCGGCATTATCCCTCCTTTTAAAAGCGCATCGTCCCGATGCAATGCAGGAGGAGAAAAAAACTGGCTAGAAATTTACGGTGAAACAAGATAAACATGCAGCGTCACAATCCTAACGCACATAGAACAGCTTGAGTCGAACAACATGAATGACTTTGGGTCGTGGCTGGCGGCGTCCTGATGGTCGGGTTCTGTTGGTGGGCACCTCGTAGTTCCAAGTACCCAAGGAGGCGAATGACCTTATAGGATCCAAAGTAGCGTTTTAAAAGTTCCTCGCTGAGGCCAGCGGCGGCGAGTGGGTGTCCACACTTACACCCCGTCTCTGGGCTGGAATTCCACGTCGCGGCGACGAAGGTTGTACCGGCCAGCGTCAACACGTTGTTGGTCCTTTATACGAAGGCAGGCTAGCTGGCATATCTCTTCTGCCCGTTGGGTGACCAGCTGGGCGTCGTCGGTGCCTTCATCCGTCGGGTCGTGGGGCAGCATGGCGTAGGGCATCGTCGTCACCTTTCTGCCATGCACCAGCTGAAAAGGTGTAATCCCAGTGGTTTCTTACACCGCCGTGTTGTATGCAAACGTGACGTAGGGCAACGCCTCATTCCATGTTCTGTGTCCAAGTCCACGTACAGTCGGTTGCAAAGTTTGCGGGGCGCGGGAGCGTCAGCCGAAATGACTGGTTGCACCTTCTGACGGCGCGCGGCTGCTCTCAAGATTCACGCTTCGAGGATACGCTTCCTTCCGTGCTCGCATTCATGTCTTTTTACACGCTTCCGCCCGACGTGCACGAGATAACTGGGACCGGCGCAAGGAGCCGCTTTGTCAGCCATGATGCCACAAGTCTGCCTCAACCACCGTGATGGGTGACGGAGCTCGCGCGCGCTACAGATAATATTTTGCGGCACGTTGCACCAGCCCGTTATCTAGTGGGCGTCGGACGGAAATGAGCGAAAAAAACATGATCGCGAACAAGAAAGGAAGAGCATGTGCAAGGTGTGAGTCTTGAGAGCGGCAGCACGCCGTGAGAAGGCGCAGCCAGTCTTCTCGGCTGGCGTTCCCGTGCCCCGCAAACTTTTGCTGCCGACTGTACATAGAGATCAATGTCGGCGATGATCTTGTTTAGTCTCTCCGTCAGCCCCTTGGTCTGCGGGTGGTATGCCGTTGTTCGGATGGTGGTCGGTGTGGCTCAGGCAGAGTATCTCTCGTGTCAGTTGCGCCATGAATGATGAACCTCGGTCTGTAATCAGGAGTTCGAGAGCGCCGTGTCGGAGGGCGATGCTCCGAAGAACGTGGCTACTTCCACTGGGTTTCACGGGAGTGCTTTGTCTCTGCGTACCGGGTGAGATAATCAGTTGCCACGATTATCCGACAGTTTCCTTACGTTGACAGCGGGAAACGTCCAAGTAGATCCATTCCGATCTGCTGGAACGGTGCAGTCGGAGGCACGATCGGCTGCAGGAGGCCCGTTCTGGCGGTTTCTTGGTCGCAGACTGTGGCACGATGCGTGTGAGGTGACAGTCTTGGAAGCGGCCAGAATACTTGGATCCTCGGAGTCCTGCTTGCGGGTCGTCCTGTGCAGGCTTAGAAGATCGTCTTCTGCGAAGACTTGTGGGGATTACCAGAAGCCACGTCGAGTTGCTGTTCTCGAAGTTCTCTTTGTAGAGAATCCCCTTGCCGGACGGCGAATGCTGGCAGGGGTATGTGAAAGGGTTCTAGGGAATCGTTCCCCCTCGTCCTTGGCCGAAGTGGCGTCGATCGGTTCTGGATCGTCCCGTTCAGGGCACCTGTAACGCTCACTGCGCCAAGAAAGCAATCATCATCGTCGTCTTTGGCACAGCCGGTAGCTGACTCGACGGGGCTCTGGATAGGCAGTCAGCATTGCTGTGTTTCGGCCTAACTTGTAGACCATGGTCACGTCATGCTCTTGCAGTCGTAGGCTCCATTGAGCGAGGCGTCCCGATGGGTCCTTGAAGCTCGCTAACCGGCATAGCGAGTGGTGGTCGGTGACCACTCGAAAGGGACTCCCATACAAGTACAGGCGGAATTTCATGATGGCCCAGACGGCGGCCAGACATTCCTTTTTGGTCGTCGAGTATTTGCGTTCTGCATTCGACAGCGTCCGACTAGCGTATGCGATCATGCGCTCTACACCCTCTTGTCGTTGGACCAGTACCGCTCAGAGTCCTGTATTGCTGGCGTCCGTGTAAACTTCCGTTTCGGCTGATTGGTCAAAGTGGCCGAGAATCGATGGCGACTGGAGTCGTCGCTTTAGCTTGTTGAATGCCTGTTCTTCACCACCCCATTCAAAGTTCACATTGTCTTTCATGAGGTGCGTGAGCGGCGCAGAAAGCTTAGCGAAATCCCAAACGAATCGTTGGTAGTATGCGCAAAGTCCCAGGACTCTTCAAATGGCCTTTTTTTCGGTAAGAGGTGGAAATGCGGCTACGGCACGAGTCTTCTCAGGATCAGGAGAAACAGCTTCGTTGCTCACAACGTGGCCTAGGGACCTCAGTTTGCCATAGGCGAACCAGCACTTCGTCAGCTTGAGGGTGAGTCCTGCGGTCCTGATTGCCTCAAGAACAGCCCAAAGGCGTCGCAAGTGCTCGTTGAAGTTGGGCACGACGTCGTTGAGGTAAACGAGACAGCTCTGCCACTTGAGACATGCCAGTACGGTGTCCATGACATGCTGGAAAGCTGCCGGCGCCGTGCACAGTCCGAAAGGCATAACCTTGAACTCGTATAGTTCATCCGGCGTGACGAAGGCAGTCTTCTCTCGATCCCGTTCGTCGACTGATCTGCCAGTAGCCAGGTCCATCGACGACAAGTATCCGGAGAGGCACAGCCGGTCCAGTGTGTCGTTGATGCGGGGAGCGGATACACGTCTTTCTTCATGACCGCGTTGAGCCGCCGGTAGTCTACACAGAATCGAAGCGTTCCGTCCTTCTTTTCACCAGTACGACTGGAGAGGCCCGTGGGCTGCTTGACGGCTGGAGGATGTCGTCGTTGAGCATTTTTTGGACTTGTTCATGAATGGCCTCCCTTTCCTTTGAGGAAACCCGGTGCGGCAGCCGATGAACAGGGAGCGCATCCTCGTTGGTAACGATGCGATGTTCCACAACTATCGTCTGGCGCACTTTCGACGTCGTCGCAAAGCAGTCGCTGAATTCGGCGAAAAGGTCGAATTCAGCGAGGCCACGGCGAACACGCTTGTCACATGCACCGATACCGCAGATCGCGCGTTTGATGTGAACCTCTAGCGTACATTATCATAACTCTATGGTCTATTTACCTGGTCTGGCAAATTCACAGGGTCTCTTATATTATCCCTAAGACAACTTGAAGGCGAAAGCCCAAGCGTCAATCCCGGTGACAGCGAACTTCCGAAGACAGCGCGCTCTCCGACGACGCACTTCTGGCGCTGTTAATCTCGCGGCATGTCGCACGCCTGCTCTTCACTGCTGCCCGAGCGAGTGTCCTCCTCTCCCGCTGGGTTTGCGCCGCGCGCGCACGCCTCCGCCGATTCTGGCACAAGTAACGGCATCTCGTGGTCCAGTGGCGAACCAAGGGTTTTGGTACCTTTCGTGTCGCCGACATGTTTTCGCTCAAGGACTGAACGATGAGAATGACCATGATTTATTAAAGGGGGACTCAAGCGGTTTTTGGGGAAGCTACTTTTTGGTGCGATGGCGTTAAGGAAGTGTCAGTGAATGAGTATCTTCAGTTTTAGAAGGCAGAACCGCCTATTAATAACGCAGGAATAAAATACGTGCGGACTCTTTTCTGTACTTGCGAGGACCAATGAAAGTATCGTATGTTTGAAAATTTTGGCGGCCTTTCTTTCCCCGCTGCGTTCGAAACAACCGCAGCGGCAGACCAATCACAGGTCGAGAACTGGTGGCGCGCGTTGCATGCCGGTCGTGGGCCGGCTTCTTCTCTGCGAACATGGCGTCGGTGGTGATCGTTGGTGTGGTCGGAGTGGTGGGAGCTTATTGTTCCGCGTAAAGCGCTATCCTTGACTGTGAATTTTCGTCGTGTGTCGCTATGATAACCCAGCACGTACTAGAAGGGAAGATCCACCTACTCGTGCGGCGATGCCGTGGCGGCACTCTCAAGACAGCAGAAACGCCCGTGCCGTCGTGTTTGTTTACTTGGACTACAGTGGTGCTTTCTAAGCATTTGTGTCCTCGAACATCGCCCGGATTTCTTATTTGGCGCATTTCATGCGTGTGCTCAAGTTCAAGGTATTACTGGCGCGTACCGTATAAAGGATGCGAATTTTCACGCGTTTTCATCACCGGAGAAAAGTGATCAGTGTTAGCAATCCTGAACGCTCGCAACGTCTATCTGATCACGAAATCATATTTCTACGTTGCTATATCGCTGCTAAGATTACATTGTCTTTTATAATCGTAGAAAAGGTGTGTGGCGATATTTGTACTATTGTAATGTCGTGTATTAGAGTCGTGATCGTCCAAGACGGCGTACTGCATCTTTTTATTTTCTTTTTTTCATCCAGTGTAGCCTGCAAGCCTATCAAGAAAAAATAATAATAAAGCTTTTGGCTATAGAAAACTGTCTGTCCATATTCTGTTACGGCATTGAGTAGCAGTGCGTCCCCTTTTAGAGGGGCCGCTGAAACAGCTGACGGCGGCGTATAGAAGCGGTCGCCGTGCTGACGACCCGCTGCGCTTGTTGTAGTGGTTGCAGGTGTGTGTACGCGCGGCGCTGAGCGGTCGTTCCGGTCGCTCCGGTTGCAACGGACGCAGTCGTAAATACGCGCTCGTTGCACATGTCTGAACCAGCCTTCCCTCCGTCCTCCCGAGGCGAAAGTCAACGTGGCGACATCGCTTGACATCACGTACCAGAGGTAACGCTGCGATGTCAAACGTTGGTTTGGTTAGGACTTGCTCAAACCGCAAATCGAAGAACGCCCGAAAAGGTCTGCGTTTCGTCGTCCTCGGAACCCGAACATGACTCCGAAGCGCTGCTATCGTCCACATCGCACGTCGGAGTGGCGTCATAGGAAATCATCCCCAGGTCGGCTGTCCGCCGAAGAATTTCAACCTCTAACGGCCTCAGGTCCTCGAGCGTAGAGAACTCTGCCATGATCGAAGCTCGGAATGACAAAGAGGTTCGGCCGATGCGGCTACCTCGGGATCACTGCGCGACGGAACGTCGTCCAACGCCATTGGCCCGAGATCCTTTTGATAAGAGTGCGAGGACCAATGAGAGTGGTTTCGTTTTCGGATGGATCCGAGGTTTGGCGGCCTTCAATTACATTTTTATTAAAGAAATAATCGCCGTACGACTATACTTTTTGGTTTTTAGGGATACTTAGGGCGTCTAAATTCAGCTGTCATCATCAAAACACGAACTCAAAAACCACTTGAGTGTCCCTTTAAGGCTTTTGCCTTAAATCATGGTCATGCTCGTTAGATGTTTGATGTATGGGCAGGACAGGATGTTAAACACGCAAGTCATAGACACGTTCCAAACACTATACCACTATGCAGCCCCATTCCTACACAATGGGAAGGAAAGGGAGTGTTAGTGCACTGCTTACCCCTCTCTCAGCATGGCACAATGCCAGTGGTCACGCACACTATTAAAACAAGCTGACAGGTGTGCTCCGTTGCAGACACTCTTTCCTGTGCCCTTGTGCTACAGTGCGACCGACGCGAGAGCAAGCTTCGTACAGGGTTTCCGTACAAAGCTGCGCTTTAAAACAACATTCTGGTCTCGCAAATACAGTGGAGCTCAGAAACGCTTTTGAGGGGACTGCAGAAAAACAAAGGTGTGATATGCGAAAACGTAGCAGCCAGTAATCCTTTTGAGGGCCTATGCACAGATGAGACCGGAGGCAACTTTCACGTGGGAATTATTTCACGTGGACGTTAGTGCCTATGCACAACTACTACAGTCGCACCCGGATATATCGAATTCATAGGGGATCGTAAAATAGTTTGATATATCAATAATTCGGCATACAAAAATGTTAAATTAAGCTCGAGTTGAAATTTTCTGGCGTCTCTGCCAATACTGAAGGTCGCGACAAACGGGAGCTTACCAAATAGAGCACCCAAGAGCCACAGCAAGAAAAAAAAAGGCAAAATTAAACAATAAAAAAAAAGGCAAAGTTATAACGGCAAAAGAAAAAGGTAAACAAAGATAAGGCGTGCAAAGTGCGATTGCACAACAGTTCTTGTCGACACACTCGACTTTCCAAAGACTTGAGTCACGCAGCATCAGCAGTGTTCGGGGAAAGGGCACAGGCTACCGTTCCGACAGCGGGCACTCCCTGCTCTTCCTACACGCGCGCATGCTTGCGTGCGTGCCCTTTTCCTAATTTTTGCCATCCTCCACTTTTTTTACGGTTCATTGTTTCTTTTTTTTTACAACTGCTCTTTCGTTGCGTATCTTCCAGCGTGTATGCTGGCTTGGCGGTCTGCCAGCCAAGCAAGGCAAGCAATGTGCTCGCCACCGGCGCTATCGGATCGCTGCAAAGAGCAACAGGCGGCCGGGCTTCGTTCGCTATATCGAGTGTCCCCGCAACGCTCCTATAGTATTACATGTGATTTTCAAGGGGATGTTTGGACTATTTGATATAAACAATAATTCAAAATACCTGAGTGTGATATAAGCGGGCTTGACTGTACAGTTGTTGAGATAGAAGTTGACAATTTTTCTTTCAGAACTGTTCTTTAAAAGTAGAGACCAGCCCGTATTCGTAATCAAAGAATGTCGGCGTGTCGGAGCGAGCTGCTTCCCACGTCTGCCGCCGCTTTTAGTGCAACAAAGCTCGAAGCGCGGTTCACAATTACCGTCTTCGAACCCCGTACAAAATGAGATTAATGAAACCAAGCACACGCCAGGGTCGTGCCTGCATTGTTTTCCGAATATGTGTGCCCGAATAAGAAGCACAGCGTAGAGGTGCAAAGAGGTACCTACCACTTTTGTACAAGGCATCGATGCCTCGCACAAAAGAATAAAGCAATCGTGCTACAGAGCAGCAGGTGCTTCTAGGCTACCAGGGTACACTGGGGAAGGAGCCGCTGCAGAGGAGAGACTATGCCCACCTCGTCCGAGTATATGTTGCTGGGGATGGGGGATAGTCGCTGTCCACTATCTTCTTGAGCAGGGAGAAGAGGTTGCGCTTGTCGCAGTGGAACGGCGACTGGTGGGCGGCCATCTGCACAGATGTCCCACAGGACTGTCAATACTGGATGCAACGGCGGCGCCAAAGGCATTCAAAGAACAGCTCGTGCCCGTCAGTATTATTTTAAATTATATATAAAATAGTAATCCCTACTTTGGGTTTTAGCAGAGTGGGTTACAGTGGCAGGAATATAACAGGCTGGCAAATTTGGTGATGGAAGAATGGAAGAGGCATTAGACCTTTTGTAGCAGGTTTTGTAGCAGGCAAGATGCAGGTTTGGAGCTGCTACTGGTGTTTCTGGAGCAGACATCTGTTAGCACGTCACTTGAAAATGAAAATGTGATTGCATCGCTATACATGTTCATATCTGACAATGATTGAGGGTTCCCCTTCAGTACTGAAGCATATTACTTATTACCTTTAGTAATAGGAATATAAATAGGGTGAGAAATGAGTACGGAGCCTTCCTTTTAGAACTAAGGGTGTCGTCATTGTAGGTTCCACTCATTATAAGGCACTATTAAAAATTGCTGAAAAATTATTCCTTAGCGAGACACTTGGGGGATAGCCTCTCTCCCCTCCTCCTTTTACACTAGGTAGTTTATTTAGCCTGTCAATATAATTTCTGCAAAATGCCAGCAAAAACCAACATATTCATTAACACGTCTATCTCGTGCTTTAACAGTGAATCTAACTTCTGGTTCCAAGAGCCACATCTTCCTTTACACATTCTTTCTTCGGCCAAAGTGCAGCGAATGTCCCGTGACTTGCGCTTTTAGTATGTTCGAGATACTGAGTTTAGTAAATAAGGAGACCAACGCGGCCCTACCGACTCACTCTCCCGACGACGACACACTCACTCCCGCAGTCTCGCTCCAGCTAGCCATCACGCTGACGCCGTGACGTTTGCTGCTGCTGTTTCAAAGATTTTTTTTTTTTTTTTCTGACACAAGTTTGATAATTAAATCTCCGTTCGCAGTTTACGCTCGCCGAGCCTTTTTATTTGTGACAATACGGTACGTAGAGACGCTGGGAAATACATATTTGTACCATTTTTCCTTTGCTCCTACTTCTCTAAACATGAAGGTAGACCAATAAAATATTTTCTTTTAATTCTATTTTTTTTTTTCGACAATCTTGGAGCAGTTGTGGCACAATTCTTAGCGAAAATTACAATTTGGCGCAAGATGTAGCAGACTTTCGTTAATGGCGTAATTTGGTGCTAATGGCGCAGTGCTTTCATCGCTGCAAATTACATCTTCTAGAATAAAAAACAAAGACATCTGCAGTGGGATGTGAATACTAATGGCAATAATGACTGCAAAACGGGATTATTGATAGAGGTGTTTGAATATTACATTTTTTTTACTGTGAATCGAACATGACTACTCAAAGTTGTCTGCAAATCGAACCACAAATGAGAAGCTTACATTTAGGGATACTTTAATACCTACAGCTGGAATTCTTTTTCAGCAAACATACTTGTAGAAATGGAAGTTTCATTTCATGACATATTTCATAACTTGTATCCAATAAAAATAGTCACTGTAAGACAGATCCGATAAAACATACCAATGTAACACGAAAAGAAACGCACGATTACCACATTTTCTCGCATATTATCCACATCAAAATTTAGATAAAAGCAAGGGCGAAATAGGGGTGTGGGTGATACGCAAATTTTGGAGGAGAGTGCGGCTTCACGGCGGTGCACGCTAAGTCACAGAAACAGGTTCCCCAGAGTCCCTCTCTTCCGGACTCTCCTAAGGTATCTCCCAAGGGTAGCCATCTGTGTTTTTTGAGGACTCGGCGGCCGAGCCGCGCCGAGCCAACGAGCGTTGATCTACGCTGACTGCCGTCCAGTTTAGTCAGATCCTGTCAACCTCGCCATCTCATTTGCTCACGTCCGTTCACCACAAGTTGCACTCGGCAGTAGTCAATTAAGGCACGGCAGAAGCTAAAGATTGTTAGTACTGCCAAAGAAATCTGAAACCGAGCGGCAGGCCGGAACTACGTCGTTGACGAGTCGTGCGTGTGGGACTGGAGGAAGGAGAGCCTGCAAACTGCAAGCCGCAACCGCAGATTATTCTGCGGTCCCAAGATTGATGCATACCCCGAGCCTGAAAAAACGCTTTCGAAACTCTTCGAGGAGAGAAGAGGTTGCAGTCACGCGGTAGCAACAGAAACAGCGTGACCGTGACTTCCTCGTTCGAGATGGTGCGGGACAGATTAAAAAAGCACGGCAGTTAGCAATCGCCTTGACACGGATGACAATGTATGGGACAATCAAAGTGCCTAAGATGATAGTTGTAGCGACCGCAGCAATGGGTGAATTCAAAATGCGGTTTCTAGCGGGACGTCGCTTTGTGCGGTTAATCGTACAAAGCAAGGGGTTTTTTGCTTTTGTTTTTTTTCCGAGGTTGGGGGTACGGTTATACACAGGGGCAGAGTAATACATGCAAAAATATGGTACTTCATTTGAATATGGTAGACATCCTTTTTCCTACGCCGTCTTTTAGAATAAGGGTGGCCTTACTTGTAGCCAAAAAAGGTTGAGCTACGACAGTGAGCAAACTTCTTTGAGCCCATCGAACCAACGAGGTGTTTCTCTCTATCGGCAGTTTCTCAAAGTGCTCCGGTGCAAAGCGGTGAAGTTTGACACATGAGCGCCAATGCCGTGCAGAGAAGCTCGACTAAAAAAATTGAGGAATTCTGAAGGCATTATTTGCAACTTTCGAGTATTAAAAATATTCAAATACTTTGATCAGTAAAAGTCTGTTGTAAAGTGAACAGCAAACACTGGTTGCAAATTATTTAAAGTCCGGAATAATTGCGTACCTCTAATTAATAGTAAGGTTACTCCAGACACCTACTGTTCTCGCAAATAATTTTAAAAAATACTTAGAATAGTTGTCACATGAACGAAAAGTATGCTGGTACATCCTCCCCAAAAAAGCAATTAATTCAAGGAGGTCTATATTATAATTATTCATTAAGTGATACCAGAACTTCAGGGAAGAATTACTTTCTTTGAGATAAGGGAATACACAGGGTGTTTGAAAAAATTACACACTGCATTTCTTGAATTGTATGAAAACTGTATCACTAAAAGCTTGGATTTCACCCGATTCTAATGTCAGCAGCTTGAATAAGGTGCCAAAGAGGTTTTTACCATGATCTTCAAGGTTACATGCCATTTCTGGAGATTTCGAAAAGGTAATGGTAACCATTATTGTCACAAATTTTGGATTAAACTGTTTCCAAAAACTGAAAAAGTCGAATCAGAAGAATATGTAACTAGTAATTATAGGATGGGAAACCAGTGTTCTCTACCAAAGGTTCTTTCCCCCATTGGTACCTTGTATACAAGGCATTTTTTTTTCAGCTGCACCAAGCTTTTAACGCGATAGCTTTAAGGAGCTCGTGTCGCAGAAAATCGGTGGCATGGCAGAAAAGCCAGCATCGGTGGCATGCCACGAAAATCCTGATTGGTCGATAGGGTCACGATGTCACAGCCACATGACCTTGCACAGCAAATTCAACCAAATGCTCAGGCAAAACGTGATGTCACGCATGAAATGAAAGTGATTGAACAACATGATACATTTGTAAAAAAAAACACTGACATGAAAGGTTGCCGCATGTCTCAAATAATTTAGCTTTATAAAGTAATTAATTTGTCTTAAATTTGAAGAATTTTAGGCGGGATTCGAACCCACGACCCTTCCGTTGCGAGCCAGACATGCTACTGACTAGGCCACGCAGGGCACGCTTGCATGGCTTGGGAACAAGCGGGAGTTTATACGTTTACATATTTCGCTATCGCGTTCCGCTTTTAAAGGCAAAGCTTAAAGGGACACTGACACCCTCCAAAAAGTTCTGTTTATGTTTTGCCAGGCGATCTATTATGGTGTCAGAAGACTGCCCAATCAATATTTTGCTACAGCATCTCATATATTTTTAATAAAGTTAAAAAACGGAACTTCTCGATACCGAAACTGGGGAGGAAGAAGAAATATAGAGGAGGAGAAAGTTAGCGGAAGTCACGTGGCTGTGCAACGCTTTTTTCTTTCAATCAACGTATTTGAATCTTTTTGAAGCCACAAAAATGTGTATCATATTTTTTGTCCCTTTTTAGTATTGAGTATGTGCCTTCGATGACCCACTACTTGAACATCTTTGGTGGTTGTGTCTAAACCATGGAAAATGGCACGTGACCACAGAGATGAGAGTGAGGCGCGACTCAAACTGGCCAGTTTTGATCGGGTTTTAGACGGAAAGAAAACGAATTTTGAGCCTGCAAATTGTTTTCTGGGTAGTTGGGCTTTCATATGTCACGGATGAATAAAAACCTTGGCAAGCATAAATACCCTGTCAGTGTCCCTTCAAGCGTCCTCGAAGTTTTAAATAAAGGGGGGAAAAGGTAGAAAAATGCAGTTTTCACTGCGTGTTTATATGGCTCGGCAGACATTAGATGGGAATAAAACTATCATTATTATCAGACTAATTAATTAAAATGAGTTAATTCACTTTTTAATTGCTGTAATTAGGATATACGTTTACATTACAAACTTTCAGGTGCTCGTATGCAAAGACTGTTCCAGTTTGTAGAATCCACGTAACCAGACAGTGTTCCGAGACATCTGCCCCCGAACTTTCTACTTAATCCGACTTCGTGTCTACTCAATCCGGCAAACCCGCAAAGGTGGGCACAATAGCCGAACTTCACTACATTAGCCCGATAAAAGTGCAAAATTCAGGGGCGAATCTCACGGAACAGAGTCTGGTTATGCGAATTCTTAAAAATACAACTGTCTTGGCATACAACCGTATCAGAGTTTGTAATTTACATACAGCCGAGCCCGGTTTTATCACACTCTGGTATTTTGAATCATTGTTTATATCCCCTTTTGTATCCAACTCCCATGGCGGGGACACTCGATATAGCGAACGAAGCCCAGCCGCCCATTGCTTTTCCCGCAATTCGATCCAATTGTGCCGGTGGCGAGCACATTGCTTGCCTTGCGGGGCTGGTGGACTGCCAAGCTAGGATACACGCGAAAAGATACGCGGGGAAAGAGCAGTTGTGGGAAAGGAGACAATGAACTGTAAAAAAAAGTGGAGGTTGGCAAAAGCAAGGGGAAGGGCATGTGCATGCGTATGTGCATGCGTGCGCAGGAAGAGCAGGGAGTGCCCGCTGTTGGAACGGTAGCCTGGCACCCTTTCCCCAAACACTGCTGCTGATGCTACGTGACTCCCAGCCCCAAAATAAAATGAGCAAAAAGCCTTCGGCAAGTCGAGTGTGACGACAACAACAACAACTGTTGTGCAATCGCACTTTGAACGCCTTATGTTTGTTTACCTTTTTCTTTTACCTTTCTTCATACACCATAAGCGTCTTTTGTCGCTTATGTTGTGTGGAGGTCCCAACCAGGTGCGCGTGTAAGAATGGCGGTGTTTGCGGTCTCCGCCAAGTACGCTCTACTGTATTTAGCGGCTATTGGATGCTCTATTTGGTAAGCTCCTGTTTGTCGCGACCTTTGGTATTAGCAAAGACGCCAGGAAATTTCAACTCAAGCTTAATTTAACATATTTTTGTATATCAAATTATTGATATATCTAACTATTTTACGATCCCCCTTGAATTCTATATATCCAGGTTCGACTGCATATCCTAATTACAGTAATTAAAAAGTTTATTAATGAATTTCAGTTAATTAGCCTGATATAGTTATGGTTATATTTCCATCTAATGTCCACCGAGCGATATAAACACAGAGTGAAGACCATTCATATAACTTCTTCCCCCTTAATTTAAAAATCTTGTGCAGCTAAACAAAACCCAGTGTATTAAGGATGTGAAGCAAAAATGTTTACATATTTTCCAAAATGAGATACAGAGACAACCACAAAGGCTAGCCAAGGAGCATGGCATCAATAAACAGCGAAGTAGAATCTTGTCGATATGCTTCCCAGGGGACCACTATAAAAAAGTGCACAATCCGGGAAAACATAGGAACCAATAATGCTTTCGGGGGTCTACAGACAAGACAAGGAACTCTCACAATTTATTTTAGGCGGACTTTCACGGCTGTGGAAACCTGTCCTATTTATTCACGTAACGGATACTGCTCACTGAAGAAATCTTCAATTAAGGGGTAGGCATTTCCCGCTGATTATACAACGGTCAGACACTCCAAAAGCGTTATCGGTTCATATGATTTCCTGGATCATGCACTTTTTTTTTTATTACAGTCCCTTGAAAAACACATCAACAAGGAACTGTTATTTAAAATTTCGGGTCAATCTCCAATCGTAACCGACCCACAGGAGTGAGCAAAATGTCTAACCCAATCGAGCTAACTTGCATGCCGCCCCGCGTCTGCCATTACCCTTAGCACGCCAGTGCAAAGCGTACAGACAGAAGAGTGTGTGAATGTCAAAAAAGAAAGAGAAAAATGAACAAGGTGTGGCAAAAGCCTTACTATTTTCCAAGCCTAGTTCAAGGTCATGCCCCCTGTGTTAGAACAGACAAGAAGCACAAAGCTGAGGCAAAAAAGAGGAATAAAGAGGGCGGTGGAGCAAGACGAAGAGGTGGCTGGGCAACCCAACACGTGACACAGGCCACGTTGGACGACAGTTCTTAGACGTAACGGCCGGGAAAGCAAATAAAAGAAATGGGGAATTAATAGTGCACATATCTCTACGAATGTTTAAAGGAATCTGCATTTGTGAGCTTACACCTGGGAAAACTCGTTTGCCTAGAGCATCAATGAGGTTCTACTGTAGCAGATGGCATCAAAGGTTTTTTACCCTTAAAGCAGCATAACTGTTATCTGCACCAACCAAGGCTACCATTTTTTTTTTCTAAGTGCACACGCACAGACCTAGGGAGCCTTCATGTGCGCTTTGCTAGGATGATGCCACCCTTTGCAATTCCATTCGCCGACAAACCAGCAGCCATTTTGGTTCTCGGCGATAATCGGTGGGGCTTATAACCCTCTCGAAAACAAGCACCTTATCTCACAAGTTCGGAGCAGCGTTGTGGAACCCACGGAGGAAGGATTAGCATTTTTCCCCTCGGATGGAAGGACCGATGGACACAAAGGCCACTTTCCGGCGCACGGGAAAACAATGAGGAACAAAATGGCGGTGGAAGAGGGTGTGAGAAAGGGAAACAGGCAGTTGGCATCACTATGCGAAGCGCACATGAAGGCACTCTACACAGACCTGCTTAGAAGCGCTCTTTCTTGAGCCACCATGCCACAAAACCCATGACAGAAGTCTCAAATGTGGCAACAGCACTAAATAGAGACAAACAAAAGTGGTACAAAAGTTTGAAATCGTTTTAAAATTATTTGAAAATGCACAAAACAATTTCATTGTGTGGTCAAGTCAGAAAGCAGTATATGTATGCTGATATTTAAACATTAAGGCTAGCCTACTTTGTAGCCTTCCCAATAAGTGTACCACAGGGATAGGACAAAAATGGTGATTTGTTGGAATGTGGCAGTCACCTGAGCAGATATCCTGAAAGAAGACTAAAGATGTCGCAGCTCTTTAGGGCTGCGACATCTTCACCCAGCAGTCGCTAATCGCTGGGCTGGCAAGCCCAACCCAGTGATCAAGAGACCGCTGAATGGATGGGTGGACGGATGGATTAGGGACTGTATATGCCGGTATAAAAATATAATTATGTAACCAAATATTTAGAACTAACTGAAAAACTCAAGCAAGCATTACACAGCTTTACGAAGCCTCAACAATTTTTGTGTCTTCTCTTTTCGGCATGAGGCAGACAACAATTATCAAAAGGAGCAGAAGACCCAAAATAGTTGGGGCCAATTGAAATAAAGAACTTTAAGAACCAGACAAGTTTCATATAAAATATATCAACACATCCAAAAATGTGATCACTGTCAACGGAATGAGTATGTGAAACATTCAAGTTCAGCGTACAGTTGCAGGTATCGCACTATAAGTCTTAAAATGCTTTCTTAATTGTGTAATTCACTACAATCTTTTTATGAAATGCAGCACAGCAAGGAGCCCTCTGTACCGCCTGGTAATGACCACCTTGCAATGGAGCACAGAGCTCTGAGCTTTTGACAAAGGACCCACCTCGTAGAGCAGGCAGCCCAACGACCAGACGTCAGAGCGGAAGTCATACTCTTCTTCGCGTATCCTCTCTGGCGACATGTAGTAGGGGGTGCCCACTGGAACACAGGTTTCGCATAAAACGCATGCAATGAGGCACATTTTCTCAGCCAATCCAGCACTGGAGATCCCCTAGAAATGCTGTAGAACTTGCACTTTCTTCAATCAATAAATTTAGTCCTGTATTTAACATACTTTCTTGGACCATTTTGAGGTAAAAACAGTGCAACTGGACAAGGACGAAGAACAAGAGGAGAAGGGACTCTGCGCTGACTATCAACTAATTGTTTATTTTGTTTTCACCCAGTATACATACACTTGGGCAAAGTCAAAAGAAACCAAAGTATGAAAAAGCAAAAAAGAACTCTTGAGCAATCCCTGCATATTTAAAACCAGATAAAGAGTGTGTTACAAAAGCTTTGCTTATTTTGTCATGAATATGTCAAATACTGCAATTCCTTATCCGAGAGGGTGCAGATGGCGTGCTGCCGCATTTGTCTTTTTGCTTGTTTATCTCGCAGGCCTCCATTATTTCTCTGGTCAGCTTATCTCCACTGCTTTTTTATTTTGCTTTTTTAACTATCGGTGGACTAAAAATAATTTATAAAAGAATAACTGCAGTGTAAACAAAAAAAACTTTCTGGGAATACTCTCTAGCAGCCGTATTGACCAGTCTTGACTGACTAGCGCTGTCTTAAACTTAGTATCGCTTCTAAGTAGTCGCGAACTAAGAGAAGAAATCAGCGACTAAAGGCCCGTTCACACTCTTGCAACCAAGTTTGACTGAGAAAGACAGGACTTGTTGAAACCCCTTAAAATGTCTTAGGACGAGGGAACACACTGGCATTCTTGCGCCATCTATGCGGTGACCTTGGAACTGCATTTCACAAGAGCGAAGGTTTTGCGGGATTTTCGAGGTCAAACGTGCGTAATACCTACAAGAAAGGCTCGTTTTTAACGTCGACAGAAGTTTTTCGAACCAAGAAAGAAAGTGAAATGCACGAGAGAAATAGAAATAATGCCGGACCGCCAATTTTACACTGCTACCCAATAGATGGTGCCAGTGTGTCCCCTCGTAAGAGGTTTCAAGGCGCCCAGTGCACGAAGTGAGCAGGTGACTATCTAGTCAGAACTATACAAGCGGAAGTGACATAAAAAGATAGCTCACGCATACGCGTAAACGCTGCTGCGTAAATGGGTATTTTATCATATAAAAACCAAAATTTATATGTTTATCAGGAAAACAAAGTAATACGAGAGGCTAATCGGTCGAAACACTCTAACAAAGAAAAATAGAAAGAAAAAAAAAACGCAAGGAAGAAACACGGAAGCCGCATTGCCAGCGACATAAGCAAATATGCAAGCGCCCATAAATGCGTTTTTTCGTCATCCAGCGCCCTGCTGAGATCTATTTAGCGGTGTCTCTGACCGTTGAACATGGCTATTTACACAAAATTTCCTCCTCCAATTCTCTCTAGATGTGTCCCCCAGCATTCCGAGACAATAAGTGCTTCGTTAGCGCTAGCGGTCAGCGGTGATACCAGTCGGCCATGGCGCTGAGCCGCTAGTCACCCACTAAACACCAGCTAAACTAGCCCTATTCCATGACTAAGAAATGTTAGTCGACTCCTTAGTCGCGCAGGGCGACTAGGCCCTAAACACGACCGGAGAATACCAAGCGCTCATTTAGCGACGACTATTGCTCGCCACATGATCATTTTAGTCGATGACGTCGCTAGTCAGTTGTTAAACAGGCGCTACTCGTGCCTGGTGAATACAGGTGGATGTTGGTGGATGTAAATATGAAACTTTTCAAAATCAACTTTTTTTGCAAAACATTTTTCTGGGTATTCTTTTTTTTTTAATAAACAATTTTCTATATGATGGAGTCCACTTACAGTAACACTCCTGATAGTTTTCCTTTTGCTTTTTGAGATTGTACAGTTAGAGCCACAGTCACTCCAGTGGCTATGGCTCTCTCCAAGACGAGCGTCACAATGCAAGTCGTGAACTCGTACCAATTACTCGGAGATATATATTTTATTTCAATAAATGCTAAGGATCCACTAATCTAGGTAGGATGAACTAAGTCAGTTGTTACATGATAAAGACTAGGTATGGAATTTGCGCAGGTGCCAACTGACCACCTCAAAACGACTGAAGGTGTAGGCAAAAAGCAGCTGAAGCTTTTATTTTCTACTTCTCTCTAGCATATTTAAAATATGTGTGCCCCTGGCAGCCTGTTATATTCGCACACTGGTTACAGCCCCTTTCTCCACTGGAACAGAAGTTTGGGAAGCACCTATAGCAAAAAAAACTTCACCTGAGGGCACACTAGAAGCATGGAAACAAGCATGAGCAGCACTGCTTACATGCCCATTCAAAATGGTGTTCAGCAAAAATTAAAAATGGCGAAATCGGCTGGATGGTTGGGACACATCTTAACGGTAAAACGCCAAAAACACGAGGACAAAGTGCAGGGTGAAAACAGGACACGGTGCAAAGGCCCGTTCACACACTTGCGCTGGACTACGACAGGCTTCGACATGACCGGTTTTTAAGCATCTTGCGACGGCTCAAGACCAGCGCAAGGCCGCTATCGCCTGAAGTTCCACTTCGTCAAGCGCTTCAGATTCCCTCGCAAAAGAAAGGCAGATCGCTCGCCTGGAAAGCCACTGCCGAGAACAGAAGCGGCTCTTCCTTCTTCACTAGAGTGGAAAAGCTGGAAATGTTTTTTTATGTTTTGATGTACAGTACGAGTTTTATCTTCATCAAAAATTCTGTGGTAAGTTATGCCATGTGTTGTCACCTTTCACATTGTCCTCGCTTTTTTAGCGTTTTACTCTTAAGCAGCATTGAACTTTACACGCAATGCAGTCAAATGGCAGGTTTTCACTAGCAGAAATTGGCACCTGGCAGCACTGTCAGGAAAAAGCCACTAGGGAGGCTCCAGTTAGGGTGGGCACAACTGCTAGATCAGAGATCCCGGGATAAGAATGTAATATAATTGTTGAATTTTGCTAGGAGTCTATGGGGCAAAGGATTGTTTTATTTCCTAACTCAGATCATAAGAGCCCATTAATGTGCTTGAATAATTTACATAAGGTATAAATTCGTTCTGATGGTTAAGTATTTGTTTAACGCAAAAAATGGTAAATTCCGCCATTTTTCTTAGTCTTGTATAAAAAAGTTCGTGCCGACTGCCCCTGAAGGTTTTGTATGGCGCTGTGGTCAGGTAAGCAGATATTTATAAACGAAGGTTGGCTGCTACACTAAATGCCTATGCTAGTCCGGCCACGGTCTATGGTGAATTCTTCGTCGAAAAGCCGCACCGTGAAGCTGCTGTCTTGTCGCACGCTTCCAACAGGAAACCGCTATAGTCCGTTGCAACTCAAGAAGGTAGGGCGAGGGTAAGACGGGCCGGGGAGGAGGAAGCAAACAGAAAGCTGGAGAAGAGAGGGGGAAACCTTTTCTCTTTAGCGTTCCGCTTGCTTCCTCCTACATGGCCCGTCTTACCCTCGCCCTACCTTGTTGAGTTGCAACGAACTATAGGAGCCAACCATATACCACATACTGTATAAAAAGAGAAAAACAAAACAAAAAATCAGCAGAACCCATCCTTTGGGAATGATTATCTACGTTAATGCGAATAGCATCAAACGGTGCGGAGTTATGCGCGTTCGTCAGGTGGCCGGCACACTCTAGATACGCCAGCCCACTCTTGAGGCGATTCTAAATTTGTTGACACTTTCACAGCCCTGCGCACGATCTCCGCAGCCCAGCACGTGCGTTTGTGTCACTTAGGAAGGCGAGCAAAGCACGCGCCATACGCACAAACACTCAAAATGGTAGCGACCAGACTTTCTGGCGTCTCAGCTAGTCTCAACCAACGGTACTCTAAACGGTTGTTTATATCTTTACCATAGGACGCGCTTACAGCGCTGTCACAGCTACCGGTGCGCGCGCGTTCCATGCACGAGGGCTCATTCCGCTCTCGTGAGACTGAGCACGGCCGCTACATCACCCTCTCCCGAGCGCGGGAGAGGGTGAGCTAGCGGCCGTGCTCAGCCTCACGAGAGCGGAATGAGCCCTCGTGCATGGAACGCGCGCGCACCGGTAGCTGTGACAGCGCTGTAAAGCGCGTCCTATGGTAAAGATATAAACAAGCGTTTAGAGTGCGTTGAATGACTGCCTTCATAGCTCTGTGGTTAGCGCGTCTGCCTGCTGATCAAAGGGTCAACGGTTCGAATCCCAGCCGGCGCCGGTCTTTTTTATTTATTTATCGACCCGCGGCGTAAGAGGTTAGATAGCCAGATAGATAGATAGATAGATACATAGGCGAAAAGTGCGTGAAGTATCCAAAGAATGCTATTCGCATTAACAACACTCACATTATTATTTTAAGCAATATTTACCCAAGGAATAAGCGGAGACCGTCTTCAGACTGAAGAACCTCCCAAGCCCGAGGTCTCCGAGCTTGACCACCCCCTGGCTAGTCACAAAGACATTGGACGGCTTGATGTCTGAAATGGTGGGAAACAACCATTGTCGGCGGAGTGGGGATGCGAGGGAGGGAGTTCTGAGAGAACTGCCTACCTCAACTGGCTTGCTGGAATGCGGCGCAGAAGCATGTGGATAGAGTAAGGCGAGTAGAGGGTTCGGCATTTAAGGTGGTGACAAGCTTCGAAATTCAAAGGTATTTTTTATGTCCACTTTCACGAATGTATTCAGCACCTTTCCAATTTCTCTTTTGTGCCAATGGAGTAGAATGACACGATTATCAGAATGCGAGGGAAGGAATGCTCCTTCAAACACGACTACCGTAAAATACCGCAGAAGTGCCCACTAAAACATTTCCCTAACTTGGGAGTTCTGCAAATCATACGTTAAGCGCCCGATTCGACCGGACAAGTGCCCATGTCTAAATTATCCCAGTTTTCAGTGAAAGTGGGGTGGGTGCTGCCCTGGCGTTTTACGGTAGAGTGAGAGAGCCTGGCACTACGCTTGGCACTTAAGATTTGTCCAGTTGCACACTTTTCCGAAATAGTAAAAGGCAACCCACTATGGCAGTTTGGTTCTATCCAGTTTATTTTGTGCACATACGTTACCAATTTACATCACTCGATGAATACCAATCTTCTCTGTTAATCGTCTAGAACTTTGGAAATGCCCGTTCGAAATTTTAGTAGAATTCGGTGAAGGGGCAAAATAAATTATTGTAAAAAGCGGTAGGCGTCTTTTTTTCATCTTCCTTATTAGGAGACAATCTCTTTAAAGGAACCACCGATTTTTCATGAGACGTTAAATCTTGGAAGAATTACCGCCAAACCCGCTCCCATTTTCTCGTGGCGGGCACACAGCAATTCTACTGAAGTCTCATTCAGCCCTTACCACTCAAATTGGGGGTTCTAATTGTGCTGCACCGATGAAGGGCACACGTGGCACGCACCACCAGAGGACCGAGGATTCATTTCGGCCGCTGAGGTATTTTTTGGTGTAAAGCTGGAAGCTCGGTTACACGGCACCTTCTTTGCAATAAGCCTCGCTCAGATTGCGGGCAACTCGGCCGGGATTCGAACCCGCAGCCTGGGGTTCCGTAGGCTGATGCTCGGCCTCAGAACCACTGAGGTGGGTTCCTGCCACTTAATAAAAATAAAAATATATATAAAAAAAATCTATGGCATACTTTTTGTTTTTGTTTACACTGTTCATATACACTTTGTAAAATAGCAAGAAAGCACCCTCCCAAATTTGGGAGTTAATCATAAAAAACTGGGGAATAGGCACTTCTTACAGGTCCAAAAGCAAAAATGCGGAAGGGGCATACGATAGTGTGCGCTTCACCACATTGTACAGAGGTGCTAGGAGATGCGGCTGATAAGGAGGTGCAACTTGGTTAGCTAGGTGGGTTCGGAAGTCTGGGGGTGGGGGTTTGATACATGTCCTTTGCTTGGTTTCCAAACAACGGTAGTAGATGGTGCTTCTTGTAACCTGGCGCATGCTCGGTATTTTACAGTATTATATCCTTTATAAGTTTTTTAATAAATACTGAATACCAAATTTTAGAAAACACTTACCATATAATTTGTGGCAAATGTTAGAATGCAGAACTAAGACCAGTAATGCTCCCTGTTCTCGAGCTAATCCCAAAAGCTTGAAGAGTTTTCGTCGCTAAATAGTTTTGCAATAGGGATTTATAAAAAGAAAGGACCCCAAATTTTCAGAATTTTCACTTTGAATTAGCAACTCTATTACTGCCCTCCCAAAGGTCCTCAGCCAAGCTTCTGACTTTGTTCTGCCCTTGCACATTTCCCGGATATGAAACAGAATATGAGTAGCCAATACGGGATCAGCCGACTAAATGGACAGGCTAAGCTTATCAGTTTTGGGTAAAACTGACTAACTCCAAAGAATGTTCAATGATAAAAGTGTTTGTGACTTCACATTTATCTCTGAAAAACTATTTCTCAAATTCTGCGATACCGGACAGACAATTCACTTGTGAAGGCATTGTAGTAGAATCATCCTTCTAACGCATACTTGAAAGTTGGGAGGAACCTCGTGCTGCATATTACCCCTTTCAACTAGCACTCGGCTGGACCAGCTCATATCGCCGCTGACTGCACCTTTCCAGGCAGGATGAACGGAAAAAAAAATATGAGACATTGAATATTCTGACAGCTAGAGGTCGGGTTTGGCTTTGAGATACAGCAACACTGATTCACACCACAGATGAGCAATTAGCCCATGCAGTACGACTGCTAACTCGAGGTCTTCAAAGTGCATAACGCTGTGCAGATTACACAACTGCACACCGGTACGGCGCTCTCCCAGATTAAACCCAGGAACGATCCCTAGCCTCTGCAGCACAAGCATTTGCCCCATCTTCTCGAAGCCACAAGCTGCCAACATGCTCAGCCACCGGACTCCTTACCCAAGATCGCCGTTCTATAAAATTTTTGCCTTCACGAAACATTTATGTAACCTTATCTCTAGACCTCTTTATAGTAGTAGTAGCTTTCTTCTGAGGCATGTACTAATCTTTTTACGCGCTATCTTGTTCCACCGGACAACCTCCCTAAATTTTAAATTGAAAGTGCGACACACCATGTCCCAGAACCCCCCCTCCTAAATAGGGCAATTGTGATGCACGTTCTTGGACTGTCCAAAGTTAGAAAGAGGATAGACACTGCACCTCGATGCATGATCCTCTTCAGGTGCATGTGTTCGACGGCGCTACAAACTTGCACGAAGTACTTCCATATCGTCTGCTCTGGAACCAGCTTCTCGTGGTCCCTGAAACGCTGCACATCGAAAACACCCCCCAAAACATCAGGTTTCCCTCGTGCAAAAGTTCCACAGAGCTCCGCACTGGTTGCGCACTGGTGTGGTGCCTGGAACGCGTCTCCGACTGGTGCATGTGCGCTTATCGCGTGGTGGTGAGCGGGATTGCACTTGTGTCGTGCCACTACCTGCCGCGATCGTGGCGGTGGTACAGCGGCGGAGGTGAGCGAGGCAGACAGCTCTCCTGCTGTAGGTCCCTTCCCAGCTCGACAGCCCACGGAAACTTCGGCGGCCAGAGTTGGGATGCACTCGTGTTGGCTCATTCTTTTTGACGGAACTTCTACGACCAAGTGCCAGGATCACGACGTCCAACAGCGCTATACCCGCGACTTTCGTTCGGTGCCACTTCGGGACCCCCTTTGATGCGCGTGCTGCGCAGGACGTCGGACGCACCGGTCGAACGCGACGTTCCAGGCACCGAGCACCGGGTAACATTTTGCCACAGCTTGCCTTCAGTATCTTTGCGAGGTCGCCACCATCTGCCAGCTCCAAGACGATGTGCACTTCGTCGTTGGCTATGAAGGACGCGTAGTACTTGATGATGTTTGGATGGTCGAGCTTCTGGAATGGCACGCAGCGACTGGTCTCGATCGTATTGGAGCAACTTTTGCATTGCTCTGGACGGGACTTTGGAAAAGCGTGGAAGTACTTTGTCCTTTACTAATGCTACTGATAAGCTTCCCAAATAGGCCTGTGCCACTAACAAAAATGTTTGCTCGTCCATTTTAATACGACTCCTCGAGCAACATGAATAAAGGTACAAGAGGTAACACTCTACCTGCCATCACACTTCACTATACCCCATTTCAGCTTACAAAGAACAGTAGCGGAAGCTAGAAAATAAAGCTCCTCTCATTCAGTGTGTCTGTAGTAAGATGCACTTGCACAGCACCAGCGTTCAAAGCATCGCGCTCATGCTCATAGATCTAACTCCGTTCCAAGGAGCTTAACATTTCCAACTCTGACAATGAGCAACATTCCATTTTTTTTCTTGTCGCATGACAACACGACTGTTGACACACATGAACCCCATCCCCTTTTGATTTCGTTAAGTTATCTCAATTCCAAAATAGTGGGGCCAACAAACAGGGTGTCTCAAATACCAGCCAGGCTCTTTAAATCGACTGCAAAAATCAATTTCTTAGCCTATCGCGCTACGATTTTGCGCAGCATTGCCCACAGGTGCTGCATTTTTTCTATAGAATTTGC